>JAKOGI010000478.1:387500-575138 GCA_029747015.1 Carnegiea gigantea | reverse complement strand
ATACAAAAACACACACACATACATACCTACATACATACATACATACATACATACATACATATATATATATATATATATATATATATATATATATATATATATGTATATAGTAAATACACGTGTATGACTAGCTGGCAAAGAAAGCAGGGGAGCGAGCTCCTTGTTGCCGGCCAGCTCCCGAGCCCTAAGCTGCCATGCTTCTGCTGCGTGCTGAATGAGTGTCTCGCTCGCTCATGGCCCTTGATTTTTGGCTCATGGGACTCTCGCTGCACAGGCTCTAAATAGATACTAATGTACAATAAATACTAATTGGTGCCAATAAATAATGAGAAAATAATAACTTGAAAATATGACAAAGTGTTGAACAATACTGATAAGCATTAATGAATGATGATCAGTACAGAAAGATAAGGATTTTGTACTTTTATTATTGCATTGTATGTAATTTTCATTTAATTTTTGTTTATGAAAGATAATGAGCCTTATACAGGCAGGAAGGGGGGAACGGGCCTAGCCCACAGTGCCCAAGCTTAAGAGGTCTAGTTGGTAGCCTTGCATATTTCTATAATTGGTGAATTGCAAGTCATGAGATTCCATCCCACAACCTCTACTATGGAAGGCCATCGTAATGCCAATTGAGCTATGAGGTTTTGGCTATAATCTCAAAGAAACCATTTATAAGTTCTTGGTATCTAATTATCTGCAGAAAACTTTTTACTACGATTCAAATTGCAGTGCATATACACCTTAGCATTAAGGGTCTACTATTTTCATCTTATCATAAGTATTGGCATTAACATTTAGCACTTATCAATACCAATTAATACTGATAAGCACTCATTGGCATCAATTAATATTCATAAGCACTTAATCACATTTCTTAGCTAGTTATAATCTCCTAATATGTAGCACATATCCGTACTAATTAACATTATTAACACTCATCAACACTGATTAGTGCTATTGAACAACGAGCTATGGTAAGCTGAAAGTAACAAACCCTAATTGACGTTAAGGCAAGAATTCCTCTTGATCTAGCAATGCCCTAAATAGAGGCAAGGATAAGTTAAACAAAGCAATGCATGGAAGCCTAGCCCATCTTAAGGAAAAGGCGACAAGTATTTTTTATATATAATAGGAAAAAGGGAAAGTTGATTTTTTATTTTTATTCAAACAAGCCACAAAAGATAGTACAATGCATTGGAAGATGGAGAAAATAGAGTTCGAATTTAATGTACCAATGCCATCAATTTCAACCGCTAGATCAAATCCCCATTAGGTTATGCTAAGCCAATGTCGCTAAACTTGCTTAATTGGTTCTTAGTTGTCCATATAGTTTAATATGAAATTAACTCAGACTAGTTATATGAATTAAGTCTAGGTGATTTTTGTTTTTTAGGAGAATTGTATGAGCTTAAAGATAATTCAAACTTGACAAAGCCTCGTTTCAGAGCTTCACTTTGACTTTCGCATATAAATTGTTAAGGGAGTTGCAAAGTATGACACGTTACAATTACAGATCGGACCATGAAATTCGATGAATCTTAAATTCAACTAACAAATACTTATAATTGATTTCTAAAATCAGGAATTAATCAAGTTGATTACAAATTCAAAATTATAAACCCCTAACCAACTCCAATTATATAGGATTCTTAGTTTCGTCTCCATTACTACTACTCCACACCTAATCACAACTACTTGTAATAGGACAACCTTCATTTGAATGGCCCCTTTGTTAGTACTAATATGGAAGAGAGAAGGAAGTATTCCAATAGTCATGATGCATATGATATTTGAAATCCCATTTTACCAGTTACCTGCCCCAAATGTGATAAACTTGCTCTCTTCTTTTGCAGTCCCTTCTCCACCACACATGGATAATCACACATATACAAGCACAGACAAACAGAAAAGCAAATTCCATAAAGAGGAAATCACATAAGCCACCCAATGTAGACATAGCATAAAATTGATTCCCTCCTATGGAAGCAATCCTATAAATAGTAAATTTGGGAACCCCACCATATATCTTTAAAAAAAAAAAAGGCAAAGAAAAAAAGGCACGCTCACACTCTCTTTTTACCTTGACTCAATATAATTGAGGGATGCCCCCATAAACCCCCCCCCCCCTTTTTTTTTTTCCCAATCTCAAGCCTATTTTCTCAAAATCTATTGGTGGACCAATTTTACCTAGTGATCCCGTCTTCTTGACTGTACATTGTCCTATTAGGTTCATTCATATGATATAATTGGCCCTCCCAAACAAAGGAAAAAAAATCCACCAACTTTCACCGATAGAATAGTGAGTCATGGTAAAGGGAAGTGTAACATTACTTGTCCCACATTGAAAGATTTGGAAGTATGATATGGTTCATGAGTGATGTGTCAAGGTTGTGCTTCTCTTTTCAAGTTCAAGTGAGCAGAACGCATGGGTCATAAAGGGCTAATTTTTGGACTGAAAAGTGTGAACGTTGTTAGCTAATAGGCTACATGCGTCATTGATCATTAACAATCTAGGATTGTACAAGAGTTCGCCATTCCATATTTTTATGGTGTCCACAAACCCAACAAATCTATACTATCATAACAGCAATTTTTGCAAAATCCTACAATGGCGCAACGAAAGTGATTTGCGGAGATTAGCATGATCCATATCGTTAAATTAATTTACCTATTTATTTTAAGCTATTGAAATAGCTATTTTGTTTAATTAAATTAATAACAAAACCTGACTAAAAAAATTACTTGCACTAGAAGGTCTCTTCAGCACCCCACATTCCTACAATATCACGTTAATAACTTCCCAACCTCAAAAGGACTTCTCCACCTCAGCTTCTATATTTTGACTTATCATGAAAATAATTTATGAGATTTTTTTTAATAATTTTTGCATAGGGGGTTTAGTGCAACCAGAACAAGCCAAAATTTAAGAAAAAGTTTGGTAAAGATGGAAATTGAATATTAACGTCTATTGGACGATCAAATACTTGGTTATAATAAGTTGTATTACTATATCTGCTAAAAGCAAACATTATCAGTTAAGAGTCCAAATAAAATAAAAATTTCAGATTGTTAGATTGGGCATAATAATCTCGATCAGGTTTTTTTAATTTTTCTATTATGAAAAGAATTAAAGGGCTAAATCTATCTATCTATCTATACCATTGTAATAGCAATCTTTGTAAAACCCTAAAATGGTGTAACGAGAGTATTTTGCAGAGATTAGCATGATCCACACTGCTAAATTAATTTACCTATTTTGTCCAAGTTGTTGAAATCGCTATTTTATTCGAATAAAATAGTATCAAAAACTAAGCAAAAAATTACTTGCACTATATTTTTTGACTTTGGAAAAAAAAAATATGATTCTTCTATAATTGAAAAAAAATTTCAACTATGGCAGTTAAAATCATTTTCATTCCGTGATTTTCTTTCTTAAAATCTGAACCGTCAATTTTTATAATTGATCTTACCTGATATAACAAGTTTAAGATTATCTATAGTTTTTCCTACGACATCTTCTCTCTCTATCTCCCCACTTCCCCACATCCAAAACCAAGTTTTGATCCTTTGATTTGTCAATTTCTTTTCTCTTTTATCTGTTTAGTAATAAGTACATTTTTTTCTCTTTAATGGTAGATGAAATATGACACACATCAATCTACTTACAACCTCTTTACACCCTTTCTATTCCATTTTTATGAACTTAATCCAATGCTGGAATCTAGATGGAGTCTTTCAATTAGCACCAAAAAGCAGTGCTCAACTTCCATAATAGCTTTCAATGGCATGACCATCATCTACTCAAAAATCAACATTAAAAAAACTGACTGAATTTGAGCTTGGCTACTATTTTAGATGATTTAATTTGTAAATTGAGAGTATGATTGCCGAGTATTGAAGAGTAGTAAAATGCATCAATCGGTTGCCATTGTTAATGGTCTGAAATTATGTTATCCATGACTACTACTTGGAACAACAGTCAAGAACATTAATGTTTGCTAGCCAAGCTATCATCACACACAACCAGGCTGTGTAATTGAGAAAAGCAAGCAGAATTAATTAATTGCTCATCAATTGAAAGCAGAAAATTGAAATCTCCAATAATAAAATTTAAACTCAATGGTGTTGCCATGGAGAGAGTGGAAGACATGGCCATATCATAGTGTGAAGAGTCTGAATTAATTGAGAATCAATCTCTCGCATCGACATAACTTGAAGTTGACCAATCCTAACGTACGTACATCATTCCCTATGATTCATTGCACTTTCACTCTCAAAAAATCATTCTGGTGACTTTCAATTTTGAGAGAGTGGGTTAGAGAAGGAACAGCAAGGCAGTAAGCCATGAAAAATAGCTGCTCTAAGGAAGAGAGAATACTGTCTTTAACTTAATTAGCAGGTTATCGGTAAAAGGTTTCAACAGTGGAGATTTAGTTTTACAAGATTAACGGTTCAAATTTTGCAACTACTATAATTGAAAAAAAATAATAACTATGGTAGAATTTATTGGGGAAAAAAAAACTCCATATCAATATGAATAAGAAATACGACCGACTTCTCCACCCTAACTTTCCGAACCTCTCAATCTCCGATTCTACTCTACAAGTGAAATGTCCACTTGTTAAATCTCTACTATTGATATAGAAAAAGTATCTTATTTTTATTATAGAAAAAGTTAAAAATCCACCCAATAACTATCCATCTTCATGCACCCTATCTCTCTCTCTCTCTCTCATCATGCAATCACAGCTCACCCTTCCTCTCTTTTCACACTACTCTGATATAAGACTTTTGTATTCTTGCATTTTGTAATTGAATAGCCCCCTTTTTCTTCCAATGTTATGGCATGCTCGAATTGCCTATGTACTGCTCTTGCTCCCACTCCATCATCTTCTATATTAGGATTCTGATTGATATTGGTATTGTTCCTTAGTATGTGACTCTTTGTAAAGCTAAAACATTTTCTCTAATGTAGATGCATGTTATCACATCGATTGTTACTTCTAAGAGAATGCAATAATGTGTTGGTAATTTCTTTTACTTAATTCAAAATGTCATTGCACGATCGGGATGATTACTTTGATTAACTATTTGTTGTGTTTCCTTGATGATTTTTAATGTCTTCAAGGTCAGATTGTACAACGTGAGAAATGAACAACCATGAAATTTACTATTATTTTTACGTCATATTCAAAGGTCTTACAACATTACCATTCTTTGAAGATATTGCAAAGGGGGATGCTAATTGACAAGTTGGGGGAAGCAAATCAACTTATTAGAAGAAACAGACAGGTTGTTCACTATAGTGGAGTGGAGCTTGAACCTTATATGGGAATTTAGGTATAATCTTCTATGTCTATAACTAGGTGGGGGTCTCTAACATATGTTATATTTTTGGAATTTTTTTATGGGTTATCATAGGAAAAAAGCAGATGTTAAAGACGTTATGGTATAAAATTTATAAACTATAAAGGTTGATGTATAAAGCATAAACGTAGGAGTTCAAAGGAGAAAATGACTTTATTTTGAAAGAGATTTGGATGTCTCTAATTATTCTTGAAGATGGTGTCGTCTAATATAAAAGAATTAGTATTTTCACTTTATAACTTAGCGAACCTATTTCGTACGTGAGTGATACATGATTCCAATTATCTCATGTTATGTGATGATTATTTCATTAATTAAGACCTATTTTTCATGCGTTAGTTTTTTTCTTTCTCAGATATAATCCACTTGTAAAGATTTGAGACTACAACGACTTCAGAGAGAGAGCAGAAGGATTTGATTCCTAATTAAAGTTTTCACTGATTGAAAAAATCAGTTTTGCTACTTATATGATCAAATAAATCAGATAATATTATATTTGAATGTTCAGAAAATATTTATGTGATAAATGATTTTAAAAAATGAATACTCTATAAATTTTAAATTAAAAATTCATTTAAAAATTATTCTATGCATCGCACGGGTATATACTGGCAGGTATTAATTACGAAGCTAGCTTTATATAATTAATTAAAAGGATTTGTCATGGATGTAGGATTGAAAAAAATGAATATATAGTTTGGCATCAATTGAACCCACTCTCTATATTTATTCGACCTGAAAAAATGGTGTAGTCATAAAAATATTCATGCAATTTTAGAATTTTGACAATAGGTCGTGTTTGTATAAAAACCAATCATACAGGTTCAAGTGACAAAGATATCCTAATCTGATTGGCAAGAACTCCACCTCTCACTTCTGGTTCAATTCGCACCGCAGGGGGTGGTTGTGGGCCACAACCTGCCTTTTTGTGTGGATTTAAGTGTGTTAGTGTCGTTGATGAGCCGAGGTCATTAGGTTTTCGCAGTTTCGCTCCTACGACCCATTATGATCCATTGGAATTCGCTGATATACAAGGTCCAACAGGTTGGACCCACTTACCCGTTAAAAAGATAAGAGTTCAAGTACGAGATTTCATTTGTGGAGAATCTAGACAATCACGTAATCAAGTGCATATATTGGAACACTTGGTCGAGTGGGGTTACATTATATGTATGATCTTGATCTCGAAATTCTACAGTTTATATCACAACTTCGCACAACATCATAGTTGGGTCGAATTCATGTCAAAATATAGTTTTTGGGTAGAATTTTCACAGGTCAAAAACAAGAATTTAGATAATCGAACAATCGAGTTTGAACATCAAGTAGGCAGGTCAATTCGGGATTTAAAAGAGTCTAAGTTTTATATTATTGTTTATATTTATTGCTTGAAACTTAATTAACCCAAACTTAAATTTGTGCCAGCACCAATGTACACAACTTATGTCATAAATTTTGAAAATTACTATTAATTAGAATTCCAACCCTGTATGCCACATTTTTTTCTATGGGGTGTTTGGTAACATAACTATTTGGGGAAAAAAGAGCTATTTGGGGAGACTTTAACTGTTTTGACTAAGTCAAATAGTTAAAGAGATGTTTGGTAAACAGTTGTTTGAAAGAGCTGTTTCGTCCCAAACAACTCTTTTTCAAACAGCTATTTTCAGTAGCCTTTTGGGAATAGCTGTTTATAGAAATTACAGTATTGCCCAAAAGTCTAACAAAATTACATGCATGTCATCAATAAACTCTATTCCTAGTTTCTTATCTTGCCTAAATCTTAGACAACTTTTACCTTCAATTTCTTCTACTCGACCTCCCCACCTTTATCTGCACCCTCCCTATTGTCATTAATAAACCCTATTCTTAGTTTTCCTTTGGGTTGATGAAGATTAAATTATTTGAAATCCATACATATTTCAATTCATGACAAAAATATAGATGCAAGTTCATATTAATTGCAATTCATAAAAAAATAAGCATCTCTAAAAATAACAAAGGTTATAATTAAGCTGTAGGCACTATATAAGTAAGTAAACATTGAAAACAAAAGAAAATAAGTAATGAACACAAGTTATTTAAATTAATAAAAAAATAAAGTCCAAGGATGAAGCTAATTTGTACACATGCTATATATAAATTTTTTTAAAAACAAAATAAGATGATCAATAGATAAAAACTTATTCAATTAAAAAGTATTTTAGAGAAAGGACATCAATGAAATTTTACCAAATATATTTTCTAAAAACATCTAATTTTACGAAATACTTTTTCTAGAAATAGCTAATTCAAACAGTTAATTTAAACAGTTAATCCAAACAGCTAACAACTAATAGCTAATATAAACAGATAACAGCTAACAACTAATAGCTAATTACCAAACAGGACATATATAATTACCAGTAAGTCAAAAGGCCAAAAGTAGGGTACAAGTATCAACCATAAATGCCACTTGCTTAACAATGACAAATTAATTTCATTAAAGTAAATTTTCTTCGGTGCAAGATTCATTAAAGTAGTTAGATATTAATTAGTTCTATAAGATAGATGAAGTAATTGCCACTTTTAATATTCAACTAGTTTTGGTAATCATCTACAATTCATCCGATCCTTGTTATTAAATTGAGGTGAAATGTTACAATTAGTTAATTGTACAGGGGGAGAATAAGCTAGTCACATAGTCACATAGAATGTATGCATGATGCATACCATTGATATCGCATATATGATGCTACTGCAATTTTGAATTAAGGAAGCTTTAATTTCTTGAAAAGAAGAATCATATAAATAGGGATTGGGTTTTAAAAAATGAAATAAAATAACATATATGACAATTCAAGTCAATAATCGGATGACTACCATCTAATTTATACACAATATATACTAAACTGAAGAATTCAAGAATCTATTTAATAAAATGAATGTCTCAATGGATTAGGTTACTTAAATAGGGATCTTGGATCCTTCTTTTCACTGAAATCAAATTACTATTAATCCAATGAAAGGTAAAGCACTAAAGCTTTTCCTTTATAGATTTTTTTTCATTTACAAGACTTACATTTAAGTTTTTGCTTGAGGGAAATAAGGTTACGTAAATGGTTTTGTTCACTTAGATGATTTTGTTTTACATAGTCCCATCCCCATTGCTTTTTTCTTTTCTTCAAAAAAGTCTAGTCTCTTTTGTGGTTAGAAGGGGATATTGTTGGGATTTTCACTACTCACAAGCTCCAATGTTCTCAATGTTTTGGCATATTAATGTTGTTTTCTCTCTAATTAATCCTTCTCTCTACTGGTGATAGTTGGCCTCAAGTCTCCCTCTTTTTTGATAGGTTGTATTCTCTCTCTTCTTTGAAAAATTTCACTAAGTTTAATTTAATTATATGGGTCTTTGAAATTATCATGGACCAAAATATTGATTAATTGCATGGTAAATCTTCAAGTGGTATATATCCTTCAATTTTTCCCACTTTTTGATAGGTTGTATTATCTTTCTCTTTTGAAGAATTCTAAGCAGTTCAGTTTTATATACCTCTTTAAAATTGTCGTGGATCAAGATTATTGATTAATTGCATGGTAGATCTTCAAGTAATATCGATTATTCATATATGGTCTACTAATAATTTAAGATAGGTAAATATCCTTGACAATTCTCCTTTCAACAATCAGTTTTCCTTGTAAAACAAAACAAAACAAAAATTTCCGTGCATGATATCTTCTTATATAATATATATTCATGCAAATATACTCCATCATCTCAAGTATTAAAAATCTCAGTGCAAATTAAATTCACCTATATTAACATTTACACCACATATACATAAAAAATAAATAATATTTTATGACAAACAAATACCAGATTTGCTACATACTTGCAACAATAAAATAGAGCTGACTATCGATGGAAACAACATTGATATACAATGTTACGGTGCTCTACTTGGGGACCAATGTGTATATATATATATATATATATATATATATATATATATATATATATATATATATGTATATATAATATATAATATATATATATATATATATATATATATATATGCAATGTTACTCAAAAAGTAAGTCACCTAATTAAATACATTGGACCAATCAAAATGTTTTTTTTGAAGACGATGACCCCTTTCCATATTTTAGCATTATAAAACATATGAAATGACGCCCGCAATGACCTCAACCTCCTCATCACAGACGAACTGCTTCACGATATAGAAATATTTTATTCGTGCCGAAAAATAATTTAAATATTATTAACATGTCAGCAGATAATGATGACTATTATAATCAGAAAAATTGGTTGTGCTGAGATTAGTCTAATACACTAGTTATGTTATTCTAATCTTGAAACAAATCCGATGCAATTCCAATCTAGAGACAGTTATTTACATTGCTCAATGAGGCATCATCCAATTGTTTTATGGTAAATAATTGATTGACCATTTGCAATAATGATCAATTCTAATTATGATTAATATTAAAGTACGTCATTCTAAATGGTTATATCCACTTTTAAAGAGAGAGACAACATATGTACTTTAATATATATATTTTCGAAAGAAAGGGTAGGAGATACGAGAAAACAGTATATTAATTTATAAGTAAAATCATGATAGATCCGAATATACCTGCAACAACTTGCCAATAATGGTAGCCTTAAACTTACAAAATCAACTTAAATCATGCAACAGTTGGTGACTGATGGCAAATAAAGTATTGGTTTAATTAAAAATTTTGTTTCAATCAGATGCCATCGAATTCTTTATTGGTGGATCATCTCTATTATTAATCAAATATATATTTTTAAGAATTGTTGGGTAATCCTCGTAGACTCGAACATGGTCAAAATTCTTATACGCAACTGGTCTAGAGTTTTCCCAGGCAATAACCCCCTTAGGCCGACGAGAGCCACTTCTTTTTTTGCCTTTTTGTTTTGGTTGCCCGGGGGGGATACTGTTGAATGAGAGGTAAAAATCTAATCAACTCGTACTTCGGTCATGTTCGGTAAAATTAGCGATTCAAGTAGCAGATAACGGTTTAGGTAGCGAATAACTATTTAGGTAGTGGATAGCGTTTCTAATTTAGTTGTTAGCCAATAACTGTTTGGATGAGTAGTTGCAATAATGTGTTCGTTAAATTTAGCTATTGGGTTAGTTGATTAATGTAAATTTACATAAAAGGATATAGATAATTTCCAAAGATAAAATTTTCAAAGGATATTTTTTGGCAAAAAAATATGAAGCGTTACTTTTGAATGCAAAACGTTAATACTATTAGCTTTTCAGAAACGCTGCTTAAAACGCTAAACGCTACTTGAAATGCTAGTCAAAACACTGTGTTACCGAACACAGTATTTTGACTAGCATTTTCGGTCCAAAAGCTAAATTGAAAAGACTAATTTGATTGACTTTTTTTTAGAAAATTAGCTTTTTATCTCACAACTTTATTAGAAACAGCTAATTTCACCAAATAATTTTTCTATAAATAGCTAATACAAACGGCTAACAGCTCTTTGCCAAATAAGGTCATCATAGAGCATCTTATGCACATTACAAATCAATAAAACTATTAGTTCATGTGTCATATTTTTATAAACATTGTCCTATTCTTTTCGTAGGTTATTTTAGATTTACTAACCTCAACCCACTTCAACCAACTTCAACCAACTTTAATACACCTAAAAAAAAACACCAACCTCAACCCACTTTAACTAACTTCAACATGCCTCAATCCACTTCAACCAACTTCAACCCACTCCTTCATAAATTTAATAATTTGTAACCCAAATTGCTAAAAATAATTGACAAGTTGTGTCGGCCTCCAACTTCCAGAAAAATAGTTACAAAATTGTGAAATTACCATTCAGCGAAAAAATGCACTAAAAATTACAATAACTTAATAAATTATCACACATTCTTATTATTTTAACCCACTTCAACCCACCACAAAAAAATATACCAATTTAAACCCACTTCAACCCACTTCAACCAATTTCAACCCACCTTAAAGAAAAATATCAACTTTAACTCACCTCAACCAACCTCAACCCACTTCAACCTTTTATCCACCCCAATTTACATATAAAAAGAATAGGTCTACTCCTAACAATTTTATAGGCAGTAATATGATTTATCCCGATTTAGAGTTATGACCTATCAAGAAGTTTCTAAGACATTAGTTCACATATTTAACTAATTATTTTACTCCGCAAGGGAAATAAGAGTAGAGATTACGGGAGATTGCTTTGTGCATGGGAACATATCTTTTCCAATCAAACTTTGCAACTACCCAAAAAAACGTACCAAGCATTTTAAGTGCAAGGACTTTGATATGTGGCCCGCAAATTAAAGTGATATACGTGTCCTCCGTGACTGGTTTATCTTCTAAGTTCTAATTGTCCGATGACGATCACAAAATATTCTCACGTTCTTGTCAGTGTGTCATGGGTTCATTTTCTTTTTTTCATGCTTAATTTCTATCAAACATGGAAAAGGAAGAACAAGAAGAGGGCAAATTGACAGCCATTTACACCCCAGGCAGCGTGGGCAAGAGAAAGTGGGACACAAATTTAAAACTCATATTTCGAGAATTCAATTGAAGTCTAGCATGAGAGTTTAAGAGTTTTTTTTTAAACTTATCCTAAGTGATTTATTGGTGGCGAGTGTTGACGAGTGCTAGTGATTGCTAATCAATGATGAAATTAAAATAAGCTTCATTAAAGTAAGAAAGTATACGTACTAATGAAATCTGATCGATGCTAATAAGTGGTGATCAGTATTAATGACTGATGATTAGTACTAAATGCTAATAACAAGTATTTATAATTTTTTAAAATACCTTAACATAGAAATCATTGCAATCTCAACCCAAAAAAAAAAAAAGAAATCATTGCAATACCTTAATATAGTAATCTTAATTTTCAATGGCAGAAATACGGAGGCAGATTATCCAAGATTTATGATTATTCCAAAACAAATTATCACTGCCAATCTGACTGCTTTATGGGCGAGAGGGGGAGAGAGAGAGAGCTGATTCAAAGGGTAATCTCTCCCAGAAAATGACCACTCCTCACCATCGGAGTGATATTTCCCAGATCCATTCTCCTTTTTTAGCCATCTGATTCCTCTGTTCTCTATCATCTCTGCTCTACAAATTTCAAGCAATTCTCCCCCTTTCTTCTCTGATCATTTCATAATTTCCCCATACAGCCATAAAAGTAAATTGGGCAACCATAAAATTGAAGAAACTGGGAAAATTGTTGTGAAATAGCATTCAATTCACTTGTTTTCATTGTTAGTTACAACAATTTCAGCCAATACACATGAAAAATTCCCATCTTTTTGGCTGGTATTTCTCTCACAATAAATGATGATAGAACGCAGGGGTCAAATTAATTAGACATTAATTAGAAAGAGTAAGAAGGGATTAAGAGGGCCTCATGAGAGGGTGGAATGCATTAGGAGGTGGGGGCATCCAATAAGGAGGAGGGGGTCTGGAAATCATCTGCTGTGAGAATCCTGATGATGCTGCAGCAGTTGCAAACACTTGGGGTTGCCCCGCTTGCCATTGCTGTTGCTGTTGTTGCTGTAGTTGCTGTTGTTGATTCTGATTGCCTTCAGTGCTGCTGCTTGGGAACTGAATCTGAACCCATTAGCAGCATCATCATCATCATCATCATCATTAGCTAACCAATCAGACAGAAATTCCATCCAAAAATGTATGGAGCAGTGCTATATTGGCTACAGACAATGTGTGCTTACAGGGTAATTTGAGGGATTAATATGTGGAGGGATAAAGATCGGCATGTGGGCATCTCCTGGCCGCCTAATTTGGCCTCCAAATCGATGCACCTCGTTGGGCTTTAGCGAGGTTGGCGACGATTGGAGGTGGGTTTGGCTAAGGAGCTGCATTGTCTCGGCTTCATTATATCCCTCCCTCTGCCCCCGTAGATCATTCTCACTTCTGTATGCCTCCTGCTCCTAACAAATATGGACAAAGAAAAACAGCCTTAGCTGGGCATAACCATGTCCGAATTTTCACCAAATGTATCAGAGTGAAATGAAGAGCTTGAATATCACGGTTGATAACTATAAAATTTTGAGATCTAACCTTAGGCCTAGAGCCTTGACTTTGCCAATTGACATCAAGTTGCATTGAGCTCGGATAGTGTTGATCCAATGGAGGATTTGGTCGAAAGTTCAGGGTATTTTTCTTGGAGCTGGATCCTCCTCCTCCCAAGCTCAAATCGAGATTGTGTTCGGCCACACCCCCACCACTTCCTGAACATTCTGTATAATAGGTGGGAAAAGGTAACTCAGATCACCAAATAGTTTGCCGTACACAATGTTATATGGCAAAGGCCGTTGCTCAGTTACCAGCAGTTTTGAGCTCCTCTTCATAAATGCTGGGATCAAAGTTAGTAACCGCGTCTTTCCCATTGCACTTAATCGCGGCCTTGTCATAAGCCCTAGGACAAGAAAAAGCACGACCCATTTCATCCCAAAGGTTTCATGTCGAAGTCCAATCCATGTCAATGAGCGTCAGAGTATATAAACGCACCTTGCGGCTTCAATTTCGGTGTCAAAGAGTCCCAAATAGACGTACCTAAAACGAAAGGGAGCATTTACCATTTATTTGTTAGTGATGAAGGCGGGGGATAGATAGAACACATAGAGGTGAAAGAGAAGAACGGAAAAGGGGGCGAAAATGAGTACTTTTTGCCTAAAAATTGGCCCATACGAGCCTCCCATCGGCCACATTTGTGCAAGGTGACGCCCCTATACTTGGAGCTGCCTCTAGGGAAGCCGGTACTTTGCCGCCGTAGTACGTGAACAAATTCCTCCTTTGTTAGATTCCCCATCTGTTAGTTTCATTTTTTGTACACATTTGCATTAATTAACATATCTCATATATATACTATTTCAAATCGAATTTTAGATGTGTAATCAAAAACTTAAAACAACAAAAGGGGGGGGGGGGAATAACAACAGAAAGGTCGTGTGAAGCCGTTAATAATTTTTAATTCAGGATTTAACAGAATCAATCTATCTATATGTTAGGGGATAAAGTTTGACCTTCGGTCGCCCCTAACCGGCTTCCAGGGTATGGATTTAGATTCGTGAAGTAGTGAGTGGTAGAAGATAAGGCACACATGCTTACATGCCCACAAGAACCAACCAACAAAAGTACCACTACCTCTCTCTCTCTCTGTGTCTCTCTGTGAGAGTACTGAGAGAGCGCGATTAGATTGAAGTTTGCACTAACCTGTTTAAGGTCATCCTGGTAGTCTTCAAGGCTAAAGTTAATGTCTGCATCAACTCCTCTAAATTTAATGGCAGCTCTGTCATATGCACTGCAACCACTCCACAAAGCACACAAGAAAACACCACCATTTTTAGACCAATTCACTGCACTTTTCTCACACTAAAAATTCTCAATCATTCCATCTCCAACTATCACAAACTTCTCGTTTTTAAGTCGAAATCAACAATCAGAAATCAAGACGGAGAAACACAGAACTCACCGAGCTGCTGCGTGTGCTGTGTCAAATCCACCTGTTGCCCACCAATTCCAACCATAAATATAACTATTAAGTTCATTTAAAAAAGAACAAAAAGGGATAAAAGATTGAATTTGTATGAGCAGCGAAAAAATTAAGACATACCCAGATAAACTTGCTTCCCGCAATCCCTAATAAACGAAGAAAGATCAAATTTTTATCCCATCTACACACACACACACACACACAGAGAGAGAGAGAGAGAGAGAGAGAGAGAGAGAGAGAGAGAAGGAGATTGACTGACCATATGTGGGATTCCCACCGGCCAGTTCTCCGGTAATAAGTAACCCCGCGATACTGGGAGCTCCGGGAGCGTGGGCCCCGGCGGCTCTTCTTCATGGGCTGGGCCAACTCAATGGGCTTATTACTCCCGGTCGAGGGCCCCGCCACCTCCGATGACTGGGAGAACTTGACACCGGCCCATGGGGCCCGCGGGAAGGAGGCGGAAGGGTCCCCGTCTTCGTCTGCGACCATTTCCACCGGAAAAAACTGATGGGTCACCGGAGTCTCGCCGGAGAAGGTGGAATTGTCTTCCTCACCGTTGTTGGTGGGGGTTAGCACAGAGAATCCGAAGATCATCTTCCTGCTGGTGGTGGTGTTGGTTCTCTCGCCGCCGCCTTCATCGGCGTCGGATCTGTCGCCGTCGTCGACGACCACCACCGACGAGCTGGAATTGGAGCCGGGCTTATCAAGCGACGTCGTTTTCTGGGAGGAGCAACCCTCTGATTCATCGTAGCCACCCCTCGTTGTCTCTTGGTCAGGGGAGCCATTCAGATCCCACATTTCTTTCTCTCTCTTTCTCTTTCTAAATTCAATCTCTGTTTTGACAGCCAATCAAATTCAGAGAAACCCAAATCAGGAACACTTGCCCTCTCGCCTCTCTCTCTCTCTCTCTCTCTCTCTCTCTAGATTTGGGATTGCAGTGAGTTTGTATTATTAAAGGACGGCAAAGACCAGAGCTTTAAAGCGTTTAAGAGAGAGAAACAACAGAAAACCTACGACTGAAAAAATGTGAGCTGTATGTGACCCAAGCGCAGATAAATAGAGAGAAGGGCAGAGCTTGTTTTTTTAATTTTCTTGGGGGGGTTTCCCAAATGATGTTTCTCTCTCTAACTACCCCGCTTAACAAGAAGCATAGACGATGGCCCTTTGAGGAAGCTTGGCCAAAAGCAGAGACGACTCCTTAAAAAGCACTCTTTCTCTCTCTAGGTTGCTCTGTATTTTTTGTTTGAATAATTAATGATAATAAATGGTAATAATTTATCAACACTTTTACTCTAAAAAAAGCCCTAATTTTTGTTGTATTTTATTAGCACAGGGTCTCGAATCAGGCTTGGCCTCCCTTAAATTCTTTAAAATTTTCTTTTGTAGATAACAAAAATGGCCACCTCTCTCTTAGCTCTAGCCTCTGTACTCACTCAACTTTACTCTTTCTCTCTCCTCTGTTTTTTTTTTTAAAATAATTTAAGGAGGGTCCCTGATCTAATTGGGTGTTGGATTCTGAAAAAGGGAAATGAAAACATGGGAATTTAAAGAAGCGTCTCTTTCTTTTACATTACTTTTTCGACGTTAACCAAATCGAAAAGTTTGTGCGCCTCGCTCTCTCTCGCTCTCTCTCTCCCGCACCCCCCCCCCCCCCCCCCAAACTTCCCCCGTTTCCTTTGTCGTTTGTTTCTCCTCCAACGTTGCCCAAGCCTAATTTTACAGAGCTAGTTTTATGTGGTAGGATCGTGTATTCAGGTTGCGGTAAGTATGAGATTCTCTCTGTTTTTTTTTTAATTTAATAAAAGTAAGGCTATTAAAACCAAACTGGTGGGCAAACCGATCAGGTTAGTAGATCAATAGTCGGACTGATCGAATCGATTTGATTGGATGAAACCGGTTTACCTGGATTAGATAAATTATCGCTTACTTGTTATTTATATAACTAATTTTAAATTTAAATATGTATAAAAATTCAATGAATACTTTACAAATGATTAATTTTTGGTTTCCATTGTTGTAAAGGTAAAGAAGCAATACATTTTTAGATTCTTTAGCTTTTATGGATTTTCTTATGACTTAAAAAGATACCATTATTTATTTTGAGAAGAAATTAATGATGAAGAGGATGCAAAATTTTTTAGCATTGATGATATATGCAATCAATTTAATGGAAGAGGAAAATTGCAAAGAATAAAAAGAGAGACACTTGTAAATCAATGAAGGTAAGAAAGTAGATGGCACTCTCAGTCAAGTAATAATATAATAATAAACAATATTAGATCACAAATACTTAGCGGCTCATATGGTTGGCAACCTTAGCAATTACACATGTCCAGGCGGGTGGTGGGAGGGGCCTGATTCTCGTCCCTTCCATCCTAATTTTTAATGAAGTCACAAATTTTTTTAAAAAATAAGCCATTAGGTCAAAAACCGATTGCAGTATTCATTTCAACCGAAGTGTCGTCCGCAGAGAGTTGGGTTTCCAAGTACCAGAGCTAACTAAAGCGTCTCAAGTTAGGCAAAACTGAAAGAATAGAAAATAGAACTAAACTACTAAAGTGAAAATAAAAGGATTATGATTGGATTAAGATAAACCAAGTAATCAAATTAAGCTCAAACCTTCCCTAACTATGCTATCATTCAGAGTTGATCGGTTGCATCGTTAAGACCCCCTAAGTTCTCTCTCAAGGGTCAATAGGCTATTTAAATGTTCTAACAATCTATTTTCATGAGATTAGATCAATTAGACTACAAGATTAACAACCTTGGATCTAACTAGTGACTGAAACTATTTTCATATCCCAATCTCAACTATTTACTCTACCTACACCAGACAATCAACCTCACCTCTCAACATAAGGTAATTGCCCCAAAACAAGGATGAAAACTCTTTTAAGCATTTCATCGAACACTTGGTGGGCGTGAGAGAAAATCTTAGATTCTAGCATAAACAAGAGGAGTAAACGTCCAAACAAAGATCAATCAGTCATCAAGAGGCTAATCACAATTCAAGATTCACAACTATAATCACTAAACATCACAAAAGATTATAAATTAAAACATGAACATAGATAACAAAAATAGAGAGAGAAAGAGGAGAGAAAACTTATGCTTGAATTATTGAATGAACTTGAAAATCCACAAGCTTGAATTTGGAATTACAATCTAAAATCCTAATCTAATCCTCCTATCGAGGTTTTTATTGGCTAAACCTAAACCAAAAAACTCTCAAAAAGTCATCAAAGGAGAGCCGGGGAGTTCCCGAACAAAAATGCCAAAAAGGGGTTTAAATAGAAATCAGGCGAGCGAGTGAGCGGAGGCCGGCGCACGGTCGCGCTAGGTGGCACGGCCCCACCATGCCACATTTCTGGCACGGTGGCGCGGTCTCCCGTTGTCCCATTTTTGTCCGCTTCTGCTGTTTTTGTATGTTTTCGCTCCTTTTCATGGTACTTACTCCATTTGAACTTATTTCCTACAAAATATAAATAAAATAAGTAAAAATTCTAAAGATTAAGTTATTGTACGAGTTAAAAGTGGGTGAAAGAGGCACGTAAAATACGACAATTTATCGCCTGACAGGTCTATTTATAAATATCTGGTAATTATCACTTCTAAATAAGGAAAGTTGTTTGTATATTGTCTTGGAGTTGTGAAAATATAGTTTTTCTCTCAAATTCTTCTTGTGTCAGTTTTATTTATTTTTTTGCGAGCTTGATATTTTTTCGATCGTATGCACTTAAAACCCAATAGTGATATCAGAGCGAGGTTGCACTGGGAAGGAGGATTTGAAAGTAATAAGAGAAAAAAAATTGGAGTAAAAGAACATGAGATGCATCGGTAAAAGGCCCGAGTATTTTGATTGAACCTTTTGATGACCGTGGTGATTTCACCTTGTGGCAACAACGATTGAAAAGTTTTCTGACCCTAGAAGGGATAATTAAGGCCTTGAAGGTAAAAACTCGTTGGACCGAGAAGATGACAGATGATGAGTGCAATCTTGTTATGTCTTGCAAATAATACTCACCGGGAAGTTCTTGGCTTAATAAGCCCCATAGATATTTGAAACAGGTTGGAGAGTCGGTGCAAATCCAAGTTGTTGACGAGTAGGTTGTACTTGTTTGGTCTCCAAATGACGGTAGAAGTAGACTCCAATTAACATCTCGACAAATTCAACAAGATTACTGCGGAGTTGAATTCTCTAGTGGTAAAGATTGAAGAGGAAGACAAAACTTTGCTTTTGTTGGTTTCATTACCTTCATCTTTTGATAAGATTATGACCACCCTTTTGTTCGGAAAAGAGATCTTAAAATTTGATAAGGTAGTTGTTGTCTTGTTGATGAATGAGTCTCGACGGGGCAACAACGGATTCTCAAATGATGGTCAGGTGGTCGTGGTTACAAAAGAGTCTAGTCAAAGACGAGGATGGTCAAGAGATAAGGAGGAAGGGTCCTAACTTTCAGGACCAAGTGATAGGAAGTTCAAATCTTATTACTGCAATGGAGAAGGTCATATGAAGAGTGATTGTCGTAAGAGAAAGAAGGACTTGAGAGACGAGAAGCCATCAACAGTGGAAATTGCAGGAACTTATTTGATGGAGTTGACGTATTTATGGCAACAACTGAAAGTTTAGAAAAGTCATATTGGATCTCAGATTTTGATTGTTCGTTTCACATGTATTCAGCTAGAGAGTACTTTAATACATATCAACCATGTGAAAAAGGTACAGTCAACATGGCAAGGGGTATACAAAGTCAGGTTGCCTGGGTGAGAATAATTATTCGCATGTTTGATGGGGTAGTGTGGACAGCAATTGTGGTTAGACATATTTCAGGTCTAAAAAGAAATCGAATGTCATTGGGGACTTTGGATGCAAGAGGCTACCATTATTCATCTCAAAGTGGAGTTTTGAAAGTCTCCGAAGGAGTTATGGTAGTCCTAAAAGGAGAAACATTTGGGGGCTTATACAGATTTGTAGGGAATGTGCAGTCGGGTAGAGCTGTATGAAGAGCTTTTACAAGTAACTCAAGCGGAAAACGTGTAATAAGAAGGAAGCGGGTAATATTTGCTTCTTCGGCTGAAAGAGGGGGATGACCTTGGCTGATCGAGTTAGGTGGAGTTATCTGTATCGATTTTTATCAAGGTGGAGATTGTTGGATTGATAAAAATCAATGGAAGAAAAAGAAAAAGAAAAAGCATTACACGTTAAAGAAGTTTTGATTACGAAAGGAATGCTGCAAAGCTTAAGTTTAAGGGAAGTTTACGAGTAACGTGCATTTAGGAGTGAATTTTTCTTTGGTAAGAAACTTTCATAAACTCCTATAAATAGAGGTATTATTTGTTTTTGAAAACAACATGCACAAAAACTGTATAAGACTCCACCGAAAAAAATAACATGAGATAGCGTGGTGAGAGTGGCTGAGTGTAGGCGGTAACTGGTAATTAGTTGCTGGAATTAAAACACATCCGTGTAAGGGGTGTGGGAAAGGTCTGTTTATAAGTGTTTTGTAATTAGCACTTGTAAGCAAGGAGAGTTGTTTATGTATTGTCCTGAAATAGTAGAAATATGATTTTTCTCTCACATTCCTATTGTGTTAGTTTTATTTATTTTGTCACATTATTGATATTTTTCGAATTTCACGCGCTTAGAACCCAACTGTTTATGATAAATTGTGAAGCGAAAAAGCTAATTCTCAAACAATTAATTCCAAAAGGCTAACACTTTTAACTTCGTCAAAAATTACCTTTCTAATTTCAAAAAATTCTTCACAGAAGTAATTCAAATCACCCTTTTAAATAGGACAAATAACTAATTCAACTCGACAAAATTCTCCAAAAAAATTATTAGACAAACACCACTACGTTGCTGGATCAGCAACAGGCACAGATGATTCACATTCAAATCTTCCCACGTATCGCATTGCTAATCATCTTCAACATGGTCATTTAAGTTAGAGGCTTCAGGCCTTCATCTCCACTTAGAATAGGAACATCATCGTTTCATTGTCACTGTTACCTTTATAGAAGCTATTGAGGATCCCGAGGGGTGTAAATGTTGTGAACACTGACTTAAAAGCTTTGAGCGAAATGCTATGAAATCACAATGCCCTCTAAAGGAAATAAGGACATAGGATGTAAATAGCTCTACAAAATCAAATGTAAGTCCGATGGCTCGATTGAAAGGGAAAAGGTTTGGCTTGTGACACAAGGTTGTAGGCAACAAAAGGGGATCGATTATAAATAGCCATTTGCTCCAGTTACAAAAAATGACAACTGTTAGATCTTTATTGGATGCTACAAACAATTGGGATACATGTGAAATGGATGTAACAAATGCTTTTTTTCCATGGAAATTTGGAGGAAATACTCCACATGAGTTACCTAAGGGATACAAGGTTATGTGAAAATCATTAAGCGAGGTTCAACTTGTGCACGTTTGGCACACAATAAAGGTATGTAAACTAAAGAAGCCCCTTTAATGCTTGAAGCAAGCACCTAAGCAATGGTGTGTAAAACATTCAACTAGCTTAATGTGATCTGGTTTTTAGCATTATAAGGTAGAGCTACAACTTGTGCACCAAGAAGCGATAAGACGATTTCACAATTGTGCTTGTTTATGTTGACTAAAAACAATCCCAATCATATTGTTTAGTTGGAACAATTTTTGAATATTACATTCTATATGGTCACTTGGAATCGATCTCTCTACTTATATGAGTGCTTGTATAGGTTTATATGTAAATCTCCCCAAATTCTGCAAAAGCAGAACCCACAATGAGAGACGTTATTTTTGTATCTTCCATATGAAGGATTTGGATCGATGACTTAAGATATTTTCTTAGGTTTAAGATTGCAAGGTCCATCCAAGATATCTTTCTTTCTTAAAGAAAGCATGCATTAGACCTTGACTTCTCAAAGACACAAAAATGTTGAACACAAAACCTCTACGTTCAATTATGGATGCCAATCCACTACTAAAAAAGTTCATATTAACGACGGAATTCGGCGACGGAAAAAAATAACGACGGAATTGGCGACGGAAATGGCGACGGAGAAATAGCTTTACAAAAAAGTCAGATTAGACGACAGATATAGCGACGGAAATGTTAATCCGTCGCTATAATTGACATATGGCGACGGAAATTCCGTCGCCATAAATAAAATTTTTTTTAAAAAAAATAGGCGACGGAATTTCCGTCGCCTAAAAAAAAATTTATTTTAAGGGGGGGAGACAGAAATTCCGTCGCCATTCCGTCGCCCCCCATTTAAATGAAACCAGATTTCTGGTTTCATTTATCTGCCATGTCGAACACCCGAGGAGAGAGAGAGTGCGAGACGGACGCCGCGTCCACCACAAGCCCAGCCGCCTCCCGCCGTGCCCGGCCACCGCCGCCGGTCGTTCGCTCCAACCGCCACCGCCGGTCACCTCCCTTCACCGCCGGCCGTCATCTGCCGCCCCCCACCGCCGCCTTTTTGAAGTTAATTGAAGTATTTGTCTCAACTAAATAACTTGAAATTTCTACAAATTTTTGTATTACATTGTTAGAATTTCATAATTAGTTCGTATTTATGTTGAAATGTTGTATTTGTGTGAGGTTATTGGTTTAATTTGGTTCAAAATTAGGATAAATGCGATTTAGGGTTTAGGTTTGGTAGTTTGAAGTTAAAGTTTGATATATTGGTGGAATGAAATGGTTTCATTGATAATGTTATTGAAATGTGCAATTTATGTGAGGTTATTGCTCTACTTCGTTACAAGAATTTGGTAAATGCGATTTAGGGTTGAGGTTTGGTAGTTTGACGTTGAAATTTTATATGTTGGTGGAATGAAATGTTTTAATTGATAATGTTGTCGAAATTTGGTTGGAGATTTTGCTCAATGCAATTTAGCGTTTAGGTTTGGTGATGTGAACTTGAAAGTTGATATGTTGGTGGATTGAGATGCTTTAGTTTATTATTTTGTTCAAATGTGATGTTCGTATGAAGTTGTAGCTCATATTTGTTTAACGTTTTCGCCCAACGCAATGTACACTTAGATTTGGTAATTTGAAGTTTAAATTTGATATGTTGGTAGAATAAAGTGGTAAACTATGTATGAATTATTAGTTTTGTGATGTTCGTGAGAATGTAAGTATATTTATCACCTAGTTGTAAGTTTTTTTTGGGGTGCATGTGGAAATTTTAAAGTAAGCGTACATATTAATATATAATTGCCTAATTTATGTACTTATTATAATTTTGATTAAAATTAATTCTTATCAAATACCTTATGTGGTTATTGTTATTTGAGCAGAATATGAATGGTCCTCCACATCGTAGGCGGATGTATAATATATTACTGCCTGATCGTAGTGGTTATACGCAAGAATTTCTAAATGGAGTAAACGAATTCGATCAATTTGCACGTACACAGACAGAGTTTCTGAATGGGGAAAAGTATAGATGTCGTTGTGAGAAATGCAGAAATAGGGTGTACTTGACACCTGATGAGGTCAAGATACACCTTATGTATAAGGGTTTTGTGCAACGGTATTGATTTTGGATAAGTCATGGGAAAATAGAACCTCAGGAATATGGTTCTGGGTATCAAAATAGTGAAATTCCCAAAGTTGGAGGTTCAAGTCATGTTAATAATGACTATTCTGAATCCTACATAGATCGGATGGAGGACATGATTGATGATACTATCATAGCAAATCAAAATGTAAGGGAAGAGGGGTCAAGCACTTGCCGAGAACTATTTTATAATATGGTTCAATCTGCTCAACAACCCTTATATGATGGTTGCTCCACCCACAGTGACTTCGTATTAACAGTTTCAGAAATATGTGATAAATTACTATTGAATTATTTGATGTGTTATTTGTTTTCATAATTGCAGAAATGGTTTACTTGGGATCCGGTCCATGAGGACCGTATAAGAAGGAATTTTAAAAACCGAGGCAATGCACGCTTGAGAGACTTCTTTGGCAAAGCAAGGAAGCGTAACAAGAAGCCTGTCTGGCTCGGTGATGCTCAATGGGAGGGACTCCAGCAGCACTGGGCGAATGAACATTACAAAAAATTGTGTGAGACAGCCTAGAAGAACCGACTGGGGACTCGAGAAAGTGGTGGTCCATCTCTTCACACCTGTGGCTCGATCTTTATGCATGAGCATAGGCGACGTCTGGTAAATGAATTAATGTTTGCTATGTATTCGTTTAAGTTCAATACTGTATTTTGTGTTGTGCTTGACATCATTCTTTATGGCACGTACATAGAGGGAACAACCTAGGACGGAGCCCACCATTGTTGAATTATTCAGTCGAACTCACAAACTCCAGGGCAAAGATGATGCCCCTTGGGTTGACAAAAAATCACAACAAACATATGTAAGCAATTAGCTATTCTCAATCTTCATTGGTAGTTCAACATGAACTCGTATACTTTATTTTAAGTTATTGTACTATGCATGATTTCGTGCGCATGTTGCGGTATTGTAGGAAACCTTTGAACGTGATTTTCAAAATGTTATTAACTCTCAAGGGATCGGGGATGGCTCTTCTCAAGATCCACACCAGCCATTTCCCAACCCAAATGAGTTGTGGGTGAAGACGTTCAAGAATACGAAGGGTCGTATTTACGGCATTGGTGACGAGGCTGTCAACATGAGGGAATCCGGTTACTTCAGTCCCACTCAAAGATCCGGTATTGTTTTCATATTAAAGTTCCAACAACCATGGTTATACATTGAATTTACTTAATGGCAAAGCTAATATAGTAATTTACTTAAATGCCTGTCAGCAGGTTCCGGTTCTACGCCATCGCAACAGAAGTTCAATAACTTAAGGGGTCTAGTAACCAACTTGGGAGGTGAGCTATCGTCACAAGCTGAAAGCTACTGGTTGGTTATGAAGAAATGTAAGCAACCGGAGGAATCCAACAGATTGCTCACACAAAGCAACCAACAACTGAGCCAACAAATGATGAGCATCGATCAGCGCCTCCAAGCTTTCTTTCAAATGCAACAGGCGTCTGGCTCGGGATCTCAGCCACCATTTACTCATCCCTCAAGGAAGAGGAAGGCGAAGAGGAAGAGAAAGACCTTGGTGATTAAGTTGGTTGCAGTTTTCCTTCAGCTGGTGGCTCTTCTGCTTATCTTCACGAAGTACATCATATCTCTTGCTGCTTACTTCCCCTCCCCTTTCTGCTAATTTCACTCCCCTTCCCCTGGTGCTTATTTAACTCCCCTCCCATTTGACACTTACTTCACCCTCTTCTGTAAACATATATATAACTTCATTCTCAATTACTAGTAACTTCTGGTTATTTTATTTGGATTTGTAGTTTGTGATATATACAGACTTTGTTTGGAACTTGTAGTGTGTGATATGAAGAGAGTTTGTTTGGAACTTGTGGCTTGTGAATTGAAAACCCTTGGTTGGATGTGATGTGTTGTGTTGGATGTGGAATTCCACCTTTATGTGGCATGAAATTGTTGAGAACGCTTCGAATGAAGCCCTATTCGAAGGTATTGGATGTTGATTGAGTGCGAAGATCTTGTAAATTTCTTGCAGAGAATGATTTATATGTACGGATTTGATCAAAAACAAGCGATTTTATTTTTAAAAAAAGAGGAACCCAGCGACGGAAAGGCGACGGATAAGGGAAAAAAAATTTTTTTGGGGCAGGGGGGCGACAGATTCCATAATCCGTCGCTGATTCCGTCTCTGATGGCGACGGATGATTAATTCCGTCGCCACACCCTGCCCCGCCACTTTTCCCGCCAAAAAAAGTGTGTCGCAGTTTCTGTCGCTTAATCCGTCGCCAAATCCGTCGGGGATCTTAAATTTCCGTCGCTAATTAATCATATTCTATCACTGATTCCGTCTTTATTTGGCATTTTTCTTGTAGTGATCTCAAGCTAGAATGCTCAATATTAAAGGTTTGTGAGCTATTTGATCCGGTAAAACCTAATCTCACCCGAAAACCGTACCAGAACCAGCCCAAAATTTTGGGCTTTGAACACGATTTTCGTGACCAGAACCCGAAATAAACCGAACACCCACAAATTTTTGGCAAACCTAATCCGAACCCGCACGTTCAACCCAAATATTATATCTTCTTTTTTATTTTTCTTTAATTTTCCCCTCAACAATAATAGTTTTTCATTATAACGAATCATTTAGTGAAACTTTGTACAATTATAGCATCCCTTTACAAATTAGACGATGGTACCTATTCTTTACCAAATTCATTTCCATAAAATAACGTCATATACAATTTATTAATGGAACAATTTTAGAAAATGGACATGAAGTAACTATCTAATCTTTAAAAAATCGGTTTAGAATAAGACAAGTATTAAAAATATGTAAGTCATACCATTATATTCTTAGCGAAATGAATACGTCTCATCGCATTCTAAATAATATATACTACTTTGTAATAATCTAAAATTTTGATATTATAATTAACAGATAATTATAATATCTTGTACATCTATAATATTCTTTCGTTTGGTTTCATTCTAATTGGTCTCAAAGTTGATGCCAGTGTTAGACAATAGACCAACTTGTGTTCGTATTAGGATCAATCCACTAATAAAGTATAGATAATTCGGTAATTATAGGCTAATTAATAAAACATCGAATTATTTTTATGGGTTATTAATGGGCCGAACCGTTTTAACTCATTAACATGCTTTAGATGGGCCGACTTATGAATGACTTAACATTTATTAATATTTTAATATACGGGCCAACCTATCCAAACGTAACTCATTGTCCACTCGTATATTACGTTCATATATCATATTAAAAAGTCTGAAGATTTTTTATATTCTTTTAAGAAGTTACAATTACAATTCTTGTTCGTTAAATACAGATAATTTTAAGTAATAAATACGTTAAGATTTTGATTTTGATAAAAATAGAAATAATTCACTAAGAAGACGCTCCAAGCCCGTTGGGTTGACCCGAAATCCGTGAAGCCGAAATACGCTTGACTATATTTTACACGAACTCGAAATACACCTGATATATATTTTATCTGAACCCGAATACACACGACCTGGATTTAACCCGTTCGCCCGAATTAACAGTTCTACTAGTTAAAGTCTGAACTTGACCATAAGCCATTATATGCTGCGACAAAGGTAATTCATAGCCTCCTCCCACAAATGGAGATTGCTGAAGTTTTTTTCTTTCATTTAGGCGGGGCAAATTTGGCTATTCAAATATATAAATTGATATAAAAAATTTGAGGGGTTCTTAGGAGTGTGGGTTCCCAATTTCTACTCTGCTAGATTCCTTTGATAAGCTAATAGCCAAGTCATTGGACTGAAGAGTCCGTGCATGCTGAGATCCAGCTCCATGGAAAGCATTATTTACCTTGGATTTTTTTTGCGACTTTTAAATGCTTTGATACGTAGATAATTTGAACAACACTTAAGCTCGAGCTTCTCGAGTTAAATTATACATATAGGTTTTTCTTCTTTTTTTTGGGGGGGGGGGGGGGGGCGCAGAAAAGAGTTAGCGTATAAAACAAATATGTGCAGCAAACTGCTAAGACAGTGTGGTGATGAGATGGGGAGATTGGGAGTGGGTTTGAAAAAGAAAAAGGGAATAATAATTCTGCGAAAAGGAAAAAGTTTCCCGGATGGCCAACCCAAGAGTACAGGAAAGGTCCGGTGTTTGCCTCTTATGTTCTCCAAGCGACCAATGGGCTTTCTTGTAAGTTGTATCCGGTACCTCGTATTTAATTCTCTCTCCTTCTTTATCCGACCCCTCTACGCGCCACTCGAACCGCGTGGCCGCCACTCGCTCGTGCTTGGGAACTTACTTAGGGCCTGTTCTTTTCGCGGGTAAATAGGATCGGTAAAAGAGTGAAGTAGGTTGAAGTAGGTTGAGGTGAGTTGAGGTAGATTGAAGTTGGTATTTTTTTTTGAGGTGGATTGAAATAGGTTGAAGTAGGTTGAAGTGGGTTGATGTTAGTTGAAGTGGGTTGAAATTGGTATATTTTTCATATGGTGGGTTGAAGTGGGTTAAAATAATAACAATGTAACTAATGTGTGATAATTTATGAAGTTATCGAAATTTTGTGAAATTTTTGTTTATTCTTTTTTATTTTTTTATTTTTTTATTTTTTATTTTTTATTTTTTATTTTTTTATTTTTTTAATTTTTTAATTTTTAATTTTTAATTTTTAATTTTTTACTTTAATTTTTTATTTTTTTATTTTTCATTTTCATTTTTCATTTTTCATTTTTCATTTTTCTATTTTTTATTTTTTATTTTTTTGTTTTTTGTTTTATTTTTTATTTTTTTATTTTTTATTTTTTATTTTTTTATTTTTCATTTTTCATTTTTTATTTTATATTTTTTTCATTTTTATTTTTTTAATTTTAAATTTTAAATTTTTATTTTTTATTTTCATTTTCATTTTTATTTTTATTTTTTATTTGTAGTTTTTATTTTTATTTTTAAATTTTTATTTCTTATGTTTTATTTCTTAATTTTATTTCTTATTTATTATTTTTTAATTTCTTGGTTCTTATTTTTTATTTTTTATTTTTTACTTTTTTAATTTATTATCCTGTAATTTATTGTTTTTTTAATTTTTAAATTTTAAATTTTAATTTTTTATTCAAAAAATAAAAATAAAAATTAAAAAATAAAAATAAAAAGTAAAAAATAAAACAAACAACGTAAAAAATAAAAAATAAAAAATAAAAAATAAAAAATAAAAAAATAAAAAAATAAAAAGTAAAAAATAAAAAATAAAAAATAAAAATAAATAAAAATAAATAAAAATAAAAATAAAAATAAAAATAAAAAATAAAAAAGAATGAACAAAAATTTCACAAAATTTCGATAACTTCATAAATTATCACACATTAGTTTCATTCTCATTATTTTAACCCACTTCAATCCACCACCACATACAAAATATACCAACTTCAACGCACTTCAACCTACATCAACTCACTTCAATCTAGTTCAATCTATTTTAACCCACCTTAGAAAAAAAAAAACCAACTTCAACTTACCTCAACCTACCTCAACCTACTTCAACCGACTTCACCCTTTTTCCCACCCAATGTACTCACGAAAATAACAGGCCCTAAATCCCATATGATACTTTACAAATTATTAAAATTATGAAGGGGGTTGAAGTTGGTTGAAGTGGGTTGAAGTAGGTTGAAGTTGATATTTTTTTTCAAGTGGGTTGAAATAAATTGAAGTGGGTTGAAGTTGGTAAATATAAATTGACCCACGAAAAGAACAGGCCCTTAGTATAGGCTTTGATGAAAAAGCAAAACTAATGTTGGGACTGACCATTATAAATATCTGACTAAAGCCCTTTTTTTTTTCGGCTATAAAAACATTTTCCTATTCGGCAACATCATTTAGCATTTTACTAATTCAAATGTTAGCTCACGATTTGCCGTTCTAGTATTTGAAATCATGTCAGTGTTTAGTGTCTCAATTAATTTTGCTAAAGAAGTAATATAATTACCATCTATTTTTAAAAAGTAATATTTTTATTTATGTTGTCCATAATATTTTTATTGATTTTATATTTTGCAAATTATCCATATTCTTTGATATAGATAATTTGCATTAATCAACTAACACAAAAGGTCAAATTTACCAAGTATATTTTCTTGAACTGCTTTTACAAACGACCATTTAACTAACAACTAATTGGCAGTCAAAAAATAACTAACAACTAATTAAATTTACAGCAACTGCTTAATTTGTTATTAAAATTACTATCAACTACTTTAGCAACTATTCAACATTTAAACAACTAATTAAACTTTGAAATTAATATACTCTACATCAAACAAATAGACAATTGTTCAACTAGATAGTTTATGTTTATAAATACCCCATGGATTATTAGAATTGCCTTATTGTTTGTGACTTTCATTTTTTTTTGGTTGGTGCAGAAGAGGGTCTGAACCCCTTTCAAACCTTTTATTGATTCACAATCATCTTCGGGAACTTAACCTCTATGTAGTCTGCACACAGAGTAGTCTAATACCTCATGGGGAGCTTTAGTAAACAAAACATGCAAGTTTTTGTAATCTAATACAAAAACTTAGACCACAACAAGTTTTTTTTTTTTTTAAAAAAAAACTATAGGGTTGATTCAAAGCTCCTTTTTACTTGCATTGCACTTGATTTTGTTTTTTGCCATTCTTCAGTTCCGTGACCCCTATTTTCAAATCAAAAGTCCATTTCAAATAGAGTAAGAGGAGGGTGAGGGAAGACTTACATTCTTTGTATACTTAGGGCAACTATGAAACGAATCAACTTAATTTTGGTTTTATGTAGATAATTAACTTGGAGACAAACATAATACTCAAGGTGGAAAAGTGATTGAAATCTTCTCCTACTTTGAAATAAGGTGGAATTGGTAGATTTCCTTAAGATAACAGAAGTAGGTGGTTCATTAGGAGTGTGAACATGTCATAAGCAAAACATTATATTTAGCTATTCTATTCATCATACTCTTCATACTTTTAGCTTTTATTTTATTATTTTTTGATTAAAAAAGAACTTTTGTTTTACTAAAAAAGTTATTTCAAGTCTTACTGAATTAAGAAACTTCAAGATAGCTTTCATGACTAGAAGCAAGTGTATGTGATTAGCAGTTAATGTTGCATTATTCCTTTTGTATTGTCTTCTCCAGCTCATGATAATACTATATTTTTCAACTCTTGATCAGAAAAAGGAAAATGAACCTATAAATGGATAATACAATATATCATAGATGATTAATATATTGACAAACTTTGGACAAAGTCAAGATTTAAAAAAAAAAAACCCCCCAAAAAAAGACAATAAGTGTTACGTACAAAGAATGATGTACATAGGTTACTAATTTGAATCGAAATTCAAAATTTGATGTCTCGTTTGGATAAAGTGTAAAAAATACTCCAAATATTTAGTATACACCTAATTACAATATGTTAATTTCATTCTTATGAGCGTATTTTAATTGAAAAATCTTAAATTGAAAGTCATTAAATATGGACATATTACATAAGTAGACTCACATAAATGACTCAAACCTAAATTTGCACCTTTATATTGGTCCTAATCTATTATACATGGACGTACATGGGAAGTGTTGGGTTTTATGGCCCAAAATCTCGAGTATCGGCACGGGGAGCCCATGCTGGACAGATACGGGCGTGCCAAGACGAAGAGCCGAAGACGAGAGGGACAGAAAATTGGCACGGGGGTGCCGTGCCATATGGCACGGCCGTGCCATGTGACACGGGGTGACCGTGCCACGGGGCACGGTCGTGCCACGTGTCTTTTCGCCGCCTCTTTCGGATGCGGCTAGGGTTTCTGTCTTCAAGGAGGACTCCTCTGCGGCGGCTAGGGTTTTTCCAAGAAGGGGAAAAAACCCTATTCTTCAGGCCCTATAAAAGGAGGGTCAAGCCTAGGTTTCAAAACACTCCAGTATAGAAAACACATTGAGAGAGTGAGGTTATTTGTGAGAGAATTCAATTGAGAGTATTGTAATTCTGCTCTTAATCACTGAAGTGATTGTGGTGTACCACTCTGCTCATAGTGAAATTTGTCGGTGTGCTGTCGCCGTCCGTGGTTTTTTTCCCACATTGGGTTTCCACGTAAAAAATTCTCTGTGTCCTTTATTCTTGTTTTTCATTGTTGCGTTGTGTTCTTGGTTGAATTCTGTTGCATTGTCACATTCTATTATTTCCTTTATTCCTAACAAGTGGTATCAGAGCGAGGTTATAGGATGTCTTCAATTATGAAGGTGGACATACAGAAATTCGACGGGGAGATTAGCTTTAATCTCTGGAAGGTGCAGATGAGGGCGGTCCTCATCCAGCACGGGCTGTGGAAGGTCCTGCAGGGGCCTCACGTCAAACCTGCAGGCACAACGGATGAAAAGTGGGCTGAGGATCAGCAGAAAAGGCGTGGGAAGTTGACAAATGAGGAATGGGAGGAACTGGAGCTGAAGGCAGTTTCAGCCATACAACTATGTCTGGCACCTCACGTGCTCCGCGAGGTTCTTGATAAGGTAACTGCTGTTGACCTTTGGGCTAGGCCAGAAGAACTATATATGACAAAGAGTCTAGCCAATAAGATCAGGCTAAAAGAAAGGTTGTACACCTGTCGTATGGCTGAAGGTACGCCTGTCCAGAAACATCTGAATGATTTCAATTCAATTCTAGTTGATTTGGAAAGTCTGGATGTAAAAATTGATGATGAGGATAAAGCCATCTTGCTTGTTGTCTCACTACCCCCTTCATATAAACACTTTAAAGAAATCATGCTGTATAGTAACACAGATACTATATCGTTTGAGGATGTCAAGGCTAACCTTCTTTCAAAAGAAAAGTTTGACCATGACATTCATACTGACCAGGGTGAAGGGTTGGCAGTTAGGGGTAGGACAACTGAGAAGAAGGGAAACGGTAATAGGAAGAGCCGTTCTAAATCGAGAAATCCTCATGCTAATAAAACCTGCCACTTTTGCAAAAAATTGGGTCACATAAAGGCTAATTGTTGGAAGTTAAAGAACAAGACTGAAGAAAAGGGTAAAACTGCTACTGCTGACTGTGTGGTAGAGTCTGAGTCAGATGGGGATGTACTGCTTGCTACTTCTTTAGCTACCACCTCTGGGAGAGGAGTGAATGATAATTGGGTTTTAGATTCTGGTTGCACGTTCCACATGTGTCCTCGTAGGGACTGGTTTATAACTTATGAACCTGTGGAGTCTGGGGTTGTACTTATGGGCAACGATGCTGAATGCAAGGTTGCAGGGATAGGTACAGTTCAGATTAAAACCCATGATGGCACTATTAAAACCTTGTCTAAAGTGCGTCACATTCCTGATATGACTCGTTGCTTGATCTCTTTGGGTACTCTTGAGTCTAATGGTTGCAGAATCGTCATGGAGAATGGAGCTCTAAAGGTGGCTAAAGGAGCCATGGTGATGATGAAGGGACTGAGGCAGGGCAGTCTCTACATCCTGCAAGGAGCCACAGTTACAGGAGTAGCTGCGGTAAGTACAGCAGATGAGACAATGTTATGGCACATGAGGCTGGGCCATATGAGTGAGAAAGGGATGACCATTCTGGGTAAGAAAGGTTGTCTTGGTAACGCAAGTACGGGTAAGTTGAATTTTTGTGATCACTGTGTATTTGGGAAACAGAAAAGGGTAAGTTTCTCAAAGGCTAGTCACCGTACTCAGGGGGTCCTGGACTACATCCATTCTGATTTGTGGGGTCCCTCTAAGGTACCTTCGATGGGAGGTAAGCGTTACATGTTAACATTTGTTGATGATTTCTCACGAAAAGTTTGGGTGTATTTCTTGAGACAGAAAAACGATACATTCTCAATGTTCAAGAAATTCAAGGCTCTGGTTGAGAACCAGACTGGCAAAAGGATCAAGAAACTCAGGACTGATAATGGCCTGGAGTTTGTTGAATCTGAGTTTGAAGAATTCTGCACCGCAAACGGCATAGCCAGGCATAAAACCTTGGTCGGGAAACCACAACAGAATGGGGTCGCAGAACGAATTAACAGGACATTGTTAGAGAGAGCAAGGTGTTTGCTTTCAACTGCTGGGCTTTGGGATCGCAAAGCGTTTTGGGCTGAGGCCATTTCTACGGCCTGCTACCTGGTGAATCGATCACCACACTCCTCCATTGAGTTTCAGATTCCAGAAGAAGTATGGTCAGGTAATCCTGTTGACTACTCTAATCTCAGGGTATTTGGGTGTCCTGTGTATGCTCATGTAAATGAGGGCAAACTAGCACCTAGAGCAGTTAAATGTATGTTTTTGGGGTATGCTAGTGAATCTAAGGGGTATCGTATGTGGTGTCCTGATTCTAAGAAAGTAATACAAAGTAGGGATGTTACTTTCAATGAGTCTGATATATTATCTTCTGGAAAGAATGCTGCTGCTCCTTCTACTGGTGCAGGAACTCAGCAAGACACCAGCATGGAGGTGGAGCTGGAGACTGCTACAGCTCAAGGTGGAGCTGTTGAAGAAACTATGAGGGAAGTCCAGGTCACTGAGCCTGGGGCTATCAGCACTAAACAACCTCAGGAGGAGGTTGAGCACTCTATAGCACGTGATCGTCCTCACAGGGAGATCAGGAGACCGGCCCGGTACAACGATGATGAAGGGCTGATAGCATTTGCACTTTCAGTTGCAGAGGAAGTGTCTGAAGGAACTGAGCCTTCAAATTATACTGAAGCCATCACCTGCCCAAGTTCACCCAATTGGGTTCTGGCTATGCAAGAAGAAATGGAAAGTCTGCAGAAAAATGGGACTTGGGAGTTATGTAACCTGCCTAAAGGCCGACGGGCCTTAACTGCCAAATGGATATACAAGAAGAAGGAGGGCATCCTGGGGTAGAGGATGCAAGGTGGAAAGCAAGGTTGGTTGTTCGTGGTTGCAACCAACGGGAAGGTATAGACTACAATGAGGTTTTCTCTCCTGTAGTCAGACACACCTCTATTCGATTATTGTTATCCATTGTGATATTGTTTAACTTGGAGTTGGAACAGCTTGATGTAAAAATAGCCTTCCTGCATGGTGAGCTGGAAGAGGAGATATATATGAAGCAACCTGAAGGGTTTGCTGTTCCTGATCAGGAACACATGGTATGTAAGTTGAAAAAGTCCTTGTATGGACTCAAGCAGGCTCCTAGGCAGTGGTATAAACGTTTTGACACGTTTATGATTGATAATGGTTACATACGTAGTAGATATGATAATTGTGTATACTTTAGACAATATGGTGATGGGTCCTTTATCTATCTACTACTGTATGTTGATGACATGCTAATTGCATCTAAAGATAAAAACCTGATTAGCATGCTAAAATCTCAACTCAGTAAGGAATTCGAAATGAAAGATTTAGGTGCAGCTAAAAGGATACTGGGCATGGAGATTCACAGGGATCGAAAGGAGGGAAAATTATACCTGTCTCAAGAAAAATATCTTGAGAAGGTATTAAGGAAGTTCAATATGAGGGACTGCAAGGCAGTGTCTACCCCTCTTGCTGCACATTTTAGACTGTCTGCGGAATGCTGTCCGCAAACAGAAGAGGACATCGGTAGAATGTCCAATGTACCATACTCCAGTGCTGTAGGGAGTTTGATGTATGCCATGGTCTGTACCAGACCAGACTTATCACATGCTGTGAGTGTGGTAAGTAGATATATGCATAATCCTGGAAAGGATCACTGGGAGGGTGTAAAATGGATCCTGCGGTATGTAAAGGGAACTGTGGGAAAAGGGCTGGTATTTGATAGAAACAAGGTTGCTACATCTGATGTAGTAGGGTATGTTGATTCTGACTATGCTGGTGATTTGGATAGGAGGAGGTCCATATCTGGGTACATCTTTACTATGTGTGGGGGCGCTATCTCTTGGAAAGCGTCTTTACAATCTATTGCAGCTCTGTCCACAACAGAAGCTGAGTATATTGCTGCCACTGAAGGGGTGAAGGAAGCTACCTGGCTAAGGGGACTGGTAATGGAGCTTGGAATACCACAATCTGCTACTGTGGTATATTCTGATAGTCAGAGTGCCATACATCTGACAAAGAATGATGCCTACCACTCGAAGACCAAGCATATCAGCGTCAAATATCATTATGTACGAGATACAGTTGCTGCAGGAGAAATAATGATGAAGAAAGTTCACACCTCAGAGAATCCTGCTGACATGCTTACAAAGCCACTACCTACAGCTAAGTTCGAGCATTGCTTGGACTTAGTGGGAGTTCACAGTCATTGAGAAGCCCTGCGGGGCATAGCCCCATGGGGGGCAACACCCTTAGGGGTGGACGACGGCGACGGAAAGTTGAAGATTGGAGATTTTGGTCCAAGGTGGAGATTGTTGGGTTTTATGGCCCAAAATCTCGAGTATCGGCACGGGGAGCCCATGCTGCACAGACACGGGCGTGCCAAGACGAAGAGCCGAAGACGAGAGGGACAGAAAATTGGCACGGGGGGGCCGTGCCATATGGCACGGCCGTGCCATGTGACACGGGGTGACCGTGCCACGGGGCACGGTCGTGCCACGTGTCTTTTCGCCGCCTCTTTCGGATGCGGCTAGGGTTTCTGTCTTCAAGGAGGACTCCTCTGCGGCGGCTAGGGTTTTTCCAAGAAGGGGAAAAAACCCTATTCTTCAGGCCCTATAAAAGGAGGGTCAAGCCTAGGTTTCAAAACACTCCAGTATAGAAAACACATTGAGAGAGTGAGGTTATTTGTGAGAGAATTCAATTGAGAGTATTGTAATTCTGCTCTTAATCACTGAAGTGATTGTGGTGTACCACTCTGCTCATAGTGAAATTGTCGGTGTGCTGTCGCCGTCCGTGGTTTTTTCCCACATTGGGTTTCCACGTAAAAAATTCTCTGTGTCCTTTATTCTTGTTTTTCATTGTTGCGTTGTGTTCTTGGTTGAATTCTGTTGCATTGTCACATCCTATTATTTCCTTTATTCCTAACAGGAAGCAATTCTCTGTCACTAAAACACAAGGTGCCTTGGGCACCGGCGTATATTGAAATATACAATATATTTCCTACTTGGCTATTCAAACCAAACAAGGGAGAGTAATAACTTGAAGGAACAGGAATTACAGGATGTGGCTGGGTATGGTGACTATGGACAAATGGTAGAATTTGCAGTGGAAGATATTCTAAACACTATCATAGAAGATACCCTAAGCACTGGAGTGGTAAATGCAATTGCTCATAAAACAAACTTGGCATGCCAAGCGGATGATGCGATCAATGTCTTTGCAATTTTCTGCACGAGCTCAAAGTGCCAAGAAAGGAAGGAAACAAAACGACCAGAAGAACTATCTAACATGACAGAAAAAGAGATGTGTGAGGAGAGTTGAAGCGGTTCCAGTGGGAGAGATGTACGATACGCAATTTAAATCTTAACTCATTTGCATGGTGTATGGAAGACTGCAAGCGAGGTAAGAGATTTAGACGATGGGTGAATAATGAATGTAGCCAAGTTTGACAAACTAATGTCTACCAGACTCAACTTCGTAAAAATACGAGGCGTCACGTCAATGTTGGGGAGTTAATTATCAAGAATCCACTTCTCCACATTGGAGGCTCCAAGAGTTATGTCTTGAAAATTGAACTATCGTTAGGTTTTCCAGGGCAATACTGAAAAAAGAAGACTCTTCGTAATGTTTTGATTAAGCATCTACTTAGTAGGATTCTTTTTTTTTTTTTTACACTGATTTATACGATTTGTATTACCTTTTCAACCCCCAAAAAAAAAAAAAAAACAAAAGGGAATGAAAATCGAGGGTGACATGATATTGAATAAAAGAGGGGCTTTTCTTTTGGGGGGTTTAATTTCGTACTGCTAAAAAAAAAAATGGAGGTACAAGAAAATGGAGAAAGTGGTGGCTGTATGAGACTGCAAAGGGGAAGCGAGTGGGTCAGAGAGGGCACCAAAGTGGAATACAAAGAGCCAACCATCCTAATAATAAAGGTGAAATAGGAATCTAAGGTTGAGAGTGACTGGTAGGCCCCATTCCTTTCGTAAATTTAAGAATAATAGTATCATAAGCCATAGGCATATGGTTCATATACCAGCACACATAAACACATATATACCAAACCCCCCCCCCCCAACCCAAAAAAAGGGGGGAAAAAACATGGGAGGGAGAGAGTGTGTGTGTTTGGAGGTGACTGTGTAGGGGCATAGAAAATTAGGGATTGAAGGGTGAAGAGAAGGCCACGATACAAAACCAGACAAGAAAAAGTGAAGACAAACCAAACGAGGCCTTATTGTTAGGGGATATCCAATCAGAATTAGGGAGAGTTTTTTTCTCTTTTTTTTCCCCTTTTAATCTCTGTGTAGTTTGGAGGATATCATGGGGTAAGTGGAAGGCAGATGAATTGATGCAGATGCCAAAAGGAAGATAAAAGCATATTCTAATAATGGAAGTGGGACGAGGCTTAGTCTTCGTTGCTTTCATTTCCTCAACTGGAAACAGTGCACCCCCCTACCCCCATGGCCCCCCCCCCCTCCTCCCACTTCTCTTCACCTTCACCTTCACCTTCACCTTCATCTTTCCCTAACCTAACTTTGATATGCTCTCATGGCGGCCTCTTCTATGACCTAATAACTAGTATAGGCCTCGCAAACATTTAAACCTTAACCAACTTAAATTCGGTTGCCTATGGAATTGTCGATTCAATTTAAATTGAAATCGATCTAAATTCTCCTATGACATTGTTTTCACTTACAAGAGAAGTCGGTTGGATTTACCAAGTATCGAAGCATTTAAATTTCGCAAAATCAAATGAAAATGACCTAAATTGGCATTCAGCAATCCATCTATATGTCCTAAACCCAGCACATGTCCCTTCTCGGTTTGTTATATTTGAATGTAAGTCAATAACTAAAAAAGAGTTTAGTTAAGCGATTAACTGGTTGGGTTGGGTTGGGTTGGGTAATTCTATTTTTCAGTAGCCACTTGTCAAAGGTTTTTAGTTGTTTACATATTAGAGTTCAAACCCCTATGACAACAGCTTTTCTTGATTTCTTGTGTTATCCCAGTGTAATAAAGTTTATAAAATAAATGACACTATAAAATAAAACTAAAATAAAGATTATAATCGATTCAAATAGGCGTTGTCCTATTTTCCTGTTCTTGGAGCCTAAAATATGTTGTACTTGTGATTCAAAAATTTAAAACATAGGATGCCTAGCTATAGCTTTTTGTTTAGGAGAGGGGCAAAAGTCAATGTAAAATCCAATAAAATAGTACGTTTTAAACATAAGGTCTGTTTTAGGTGCTAACAAGTGGTCAAATGTTTTTCTGAAAAGCCGCCTTCACTTACCGACCTACGTAAAATGGGAAGTTCATGCACATATTATCAAAACGTATCATAAAGCAAAGCTAGGTACGTAAGTACGCACAAAGTAAAAGAGTATGAAATTATTCAAGTACTTTAATTTGAAAAGGAAGGTTTGAATCTAAAGTATCCAGTCAAAGTTTTCTTGTTTCCCTTTTGGGCTCATTAACTTCGTTTCGTTCTGCACTTTTCCTGAACCTTTCAAGAAAGACATTACTATAGTTGTGAACCAACGTACGTAACAATTTCAACACAATCATAATACTTCAATACATTAGCACTAAGAGTTCTTAAATTGTGGGAATTTCACATACATGAGAGTCAAGAGCGACGTCAAATTCAAAGCAGAAATATTGAAAAAAATACAAGCTATTAATTTAAAACCATCTTTTTTTTATGAGGATTAAAAAAACTCCTATTTTCCACTATAAATATTAAATTGGCTGATTATTGTTGTATACGGTTGATGTTGTAATATAGCAGGACTGAGACGTAAGGAATTTTTATTTGTTTGGAGAGCGGGGGGATATTGACAAAAAGTCACCGTGAAAAATACACTCATCTATAAAGACATGTATGAAGTTGTTGTCATGTGAACATATATATTCATTGATCTGTTACACTATACTTCACTCTTTTGCTTTTGTTTATGGGTGCATGAAGACATTTGAAGCCAAAGAATAAGTCCTGACTCATGACACACATCTTAGATTATCATAATTCACATAAAAGTTTCTCATGCCAAATTATGATGATTCAACTCATAAATCATAAAATTGTAACCAATAAATGTATTTAGCATATAATTATGTAAATTGTCCTTTTAGTTAAAATATCTGAAAAGTCTTATAATTAACGACTAACAATCAGCCGACAAACCATCAATGTAATGTTGGAACTTTATAAATTGCTAGACCTAATCATAACTTTAAAAATGGAAAAGCACATAATATTTTCTCATAATAGTTTATTGTGACTTGTCTCCTAAATCATCAGCTTAAATGGATATAAATATTGATTGTCCCTCTCTGTTTGCAAGCAAGTAGTCTCATAATTAAGAGCTTGTTCTTTTCGTTGGTAAATTGAGATTAGTAAAAAGGTGAAGTTGGTTGATGTAGGTTGAAATTGATATTTTTTGTTGAAGTGGGTTGAAGTGGGTTGAAGTTGGTTGAAGTAGGTTTAAGTTGATATATTTTTCAAAGTTGGTTAAAATAGTGAGGATCAAATTTTGAAGGAAGCGGGTTAAAGTTGTTTGAAGTTGATTGAAGTGGGTTGAAATTAGTTGAAGTGAGTGAAGTTGATAAATTGAAAAAAAACCAACGAAAAGAATAGGCCCTAAGTACTAACAATCAAAAAACACATCATCAAAGTAAAACTTGATAAGGTTAAAACTTTGTATATTATTAAACCTAAAGATAACTTTAAACAACACAAAACTGGTCCCATGAAGTTGATTCATAATGGCAAATTGCTTCGATTAATCACTAATGCACAACCAATCACGTACGACAACTGAAATCATGGTAAGCATGAATTACGCACAAATTAGAAGTATGTAACAACACAGCTCGGGTTTCTCATAGCTGGTGCATAAATATTCCCTTTTGTGCCCTAGTGAATTCAACCACTTTGATTATCAAGTGGCGATTAAGCTAATAGTGCTAATTATGTGGTCCAGCCTTTCCCAACCAGGCAATTGGCAAGGCTGATTGATCACTTTTGCTAGGAGGGATGTATCTCACTGGTCAGAGATTTATCCAAATGCTTATGAAACACATGGTACCTTTACGTGTTTAGATCATTGCCCTGCCATACTTTCGTCTAAAGTCTCACACCAAAATACGAAAGCCTTGCCCTTTCGTTTCGTTTCCAAAATTATTGGTGCAAATACCAACAACTAGATATTTTAGTAAAGAAGCAATGGTCTATTCATGTTAGAGGCTCCTATATGTTTAAATTGACTAAAAAGCTTAAGACGCTGAAACACGAAATCAAAGAGTAGGCCAAAAAACAATTCGGAAACGTACGTGAGAAACTGTCCAAAAATGCTGCGAAAATTGATTATGTCAAGGATAAACTACTTCGTGACCCTATAAGCCATAGGCTCAATTCTTGGATTAAACGCTTGATTAAACAACGAGAGAAAATAATGTTATTCAATCAAAAATATTGGGGCAAACTTAGCAGAAAGGAATGGCTGATTAATAAAGATAGAAATTCCAAATTCTTCCAACGAAATGCCAATGCCAGACGTAAACGCAAAGTTATATTCAAACTCAAGGATGATTGTGGCGTTTGGGTTACAGACGAAAAAGATATAGTAGACAAATTCATATTAAACTACTCGCAACGATTTAAATCTGCATACAATACCAGGAGAAGTCTATCCCATCTAGGACTGACCACTCGAATAACTGAGGTTGAGAATGCAAAGCTTATTCGGTTCCTAGACATAGATGAAGTTAAACAAGCTTTTTTTAGTATTGACTCTTCTAAGACTCCAGGTCCCCATGGATTTAGCGCAGGTTTTTCAAACATTATATTATTGGAATTTCATAAAACACGATCTAGTCAATTGTATACAGGAATTCTTCAAGAATGGGAACATTCTTAAAGAAATCAACCATACGTTCATCACGCTAATCCTGAAAGTGAGTACGCCAATCCAAACGCACCAATTTAGACCTATTAGCTTTTGTTCAACAGCCTACAAAATTATTTCAAAAATTCTAGTCAATAGGCTCAGACCGCTTTTGGGTAAAATTATTTCACCCATGCAAAGCGCATTTATTCCAGGCAGATCAATCCATGACAATATTTTACTAACACATGAAATTATGCACAAATTTAAGAATAATTCTGGCAAAACAGTATGGATAACAATCAAGCTAGATATGGAAAAAGCATATGACAAACTGAAATGGGACTTCATCCTTAAATGCCTTCAGAAAATGGGTTTCCACCCCACTTGGAATAAGTGGGTTATGACAGCTATTTCGTCAGTATCCTACTCCCTTATAATTAATGACACTCCCAATGGGTTCATCCTTCCCTCAAGAGGGAACCGACAAGGTGATCTGTTATCTTCATATATTTTTATTATATGCATGGAGGTACTCGCTCAGAGTCTCATAAGAGAAGCCTCCTCTCATAAATCAGGGATAGGTATCAAAATTTGCCCAAGAGCTATAACTATTTCGTGTCTACTCTTTGCAGATGACTGCCTCCTTTTCTGTAAAGCTCGACAAAAAAGCTGCATGCGACTTAAAAATTTACTCGAATCTTTCTGCAATAATTCTGGACAACTTATCAATTTTCATAAGTCTTCTCTGACATTCTCTAGAAATACCTCTAATATACAGAAACAAGTAGTAACAGGCATTTTTAATATCATGCATACGGATGGGCTAAGGAAGTACCTCGGCTGCCTAGTATTCCAAGATAAACCTTCCAGAACTACTTTTCAAGAAATCACTAGCAGAGCAACGAAAAACTTAATGCTTGGAAGACTAATTGTCTATCCAAAGCAGGAAGAACCATATTAATCCAGTCCCATCTTGAATCCTTGTCAGCTCATACAATGCAATGTTTTCAACTCCCTAAACATACGACAAACTATATTGATAAAATTAATCGATATTTTTTTTTGAAAAAATCTAATACAGAAAAAGGTCTCCCATTGATAGCATGGGAGAAAATATGCATCCGAAAACCAAAGGTAGGCTAGGATTACGCTATACAGATGCAGTTAACAAAGCTTTCCAAATGTAAATTGGCATGGAAAGTTATTACTAATGACAAAGGCCTATGGACCCAGGCTATTAAAGCAAAATATCTCCAGAATAATTCTAATTTTTTCACCTATAAACAAAAAGCCACGGACTCTCCAGTATGAAAAAGTATTGCAGAACCAAGGAATTAATGAGAACAGGACTTATCTGGAAGATAGGAAGAGGGAATACAACACTACAAAAAAAAGTAGGTTTTACCAACAGATGTCTAGTGACATAAAATAACTTCTGTTGGTAAAAATAAGCATTAACAACAAACTCCAATTTTTGTTGGTGTTAAGATTTTGAGGTTTGGCGCAAAATAACAGTTCCCATATTCTCAACAGGTAACAATTAATGTGTTGGTGTTATTAATATATTACTAACAATTTAATATGATGTTGGTATTTGAATGACAATACCAACATTATCAATTAGAAGAAATTGTTTGTTGGTAAACAAACTTGAATAAATATTGGAAACTTAATTTTTAGCCCATTAATAATATATCAAGCCCACCCCTTCCCCCACCCCCACCCCCCGTCAGACTTAACACACAAATTGAACCAGAGAGGCTTATGAGAAGAACACGAAAGTGCCATTCCCTCACCCACCTCAAACCCAGCACGAACGCCGAGGTCAATTTTCGGTTGAAGTTCATTAATTTTTGGTCAATTCGCAGGTATTCTCATCTTAACCTTCTTGGTTACTTTGTTTAATTTGATTCTTCTAATGGGAGCAGTGTTGGGTGGTGGCGTTGGGTGGCAGTGTTGGGAGGATGTTGGGTGGTGGTTTTGGGAGCGATTTTACGGAGGGTTCAGTATGGTTCTCAGCCTTTCTAACCCCTTTTCATTTGGATCTTCGTGTTCTGTCTTGGGTATGCCCCGTTTCTAAGTCACACATCGTATGCTTGTTAAATTGCCTCTTAGAGATTTTGTTTTATGGTTAACGTGTGAGCTAGTTGGTGGGTAGTGGGTAGATTTATTTATTTTGGGATCCATTTGGTTAGCTCAAAAATCTTTGCATATGCACTCAATCATCTCAATTGGAATTTTACATATATGTTTGAATGTTGTTTATGTGAGTATTCTGCTGCAGTCGATTTTTTAATTTCTAGGCATCGAATTTCAGAGGCTGAAGGTTGGAGTTTATGTTTTTGTGTGCAATTCTATTGAAGATTTAAGCGTTTCCATCAAAGCCAAACCCACTTTCATCCATCATGGTGGTTTGCTCCGAAACTAGTGAGTCTGAATTCCTCTTTCTAATTTTTTTGATTCATGTCTGTAAGCCATATTGTTGAGGTGCCAAAAGGGACATATCTTCTTGTTCAATTGTCGGTGATTGTGTTTTATGCCGTGTTTGGTATCTTGTACTTGATGTTTACCTTATGTTGTAGCTTGACAGGAATAGTATAATAAACTAGCCAGATTTCTAGCCATGGGAGTTTAAAAAGCTCAAAATTGGGAAACCACACTTAAAAATCGAACTCGAATTATTGGTTGTTAATAAAATCAAAATGTATCCGGTTTTTCAATTCTGTCTTGGTTCATGGTTCTGGACAACTTTGTTCACTGATAACCATTGAGAGGGATAAAAAGCAAGAGGCTGTTTTTCTTTCACACCTTGCTCTAAGAGCTTGCTCAATACCATAGAGAGTTTTCTATAGTTTGCACACATGATCAAGCTTCTCTAAGTCTTCAAAAGCAAGAGGTTGCTCAACTTATAATTCCTCTTGGAGGTACCTTGCTCTATACTGAACAGTTTGAAATGTTGTCAAGCTGATGCAACCTATGTTTATGGTTATGCTTCCTTTTAGAATTTCACCAGCAGTTGTTGAAAATTGTAAATGCTAATTTGCGAGTAGGATTGTGATTCCTTCTAGTTTTCAGAATTGAAGTGTTTTCGTCTGCTATGTTTTGTCGCCAATTTAGAAAATTTATTATTTACATTTAGAGGTGACTCTAGTTTAGAAGGCCAAGATAATATCAGACATCCTGAGAGGAATAGAACCAAAATAGACTGCAATCCAATTTGATATAGACAAGTTTGATGATAGGGACATTCAAAATTACCTTGCATAGTAACTCGACATCAACAGATTAACATGTAGATCAAATCTTGGATGATAAAAACAGAATTACTTGTCTACATTTAATTGCTAGAAGAAAATTTTATAAACTATGCTTTTATTTTTAAGCGGAAGCCGACATTTTGCCATTGTTGGATGTGAAAAGACTACAGTGAGATATCATTTTACCTTCACTTCCCCACGCTGCACCACCCCTACCCCCCCACCCCAAAAAACGAGGAGAAATCTTTTCTTCCTCTTCCTAAGGTAAAATTTATTTGAGTCTAAGGACAGAGATAAAGGGGCCGGCGGTAGGTAGTTTTAGCACAACGGTTGCAGTAACGAATAGGATCCATGAGCCAAACGACCTCATTTCTTTAATTGCGAAGGGAATGAGCTTATAAGAATCGTGGTCTTGTCAACATCTAAAAAATTCACCCGCTATTATCATAAAATAATGTTAACAGTCTCGATAATTGACTCAGGAATTGGTCAAAAACTCCTAGATGCTCAATACCATTGAGAGGGATAAAAAGCAAGAGGCTGCTCATACCTTGCTCTGAGAGCTTACTCAATACCACAGGGAGTTTTCTATAGTTTGCGCACATGATCAAGCTTCTCTAATTCTTCAAAAGCAAGAGGCTGTTCAACTTATAATTCCTCTTGGAGGTACCTATTTAGACGGCCACATTTCATATCCACTTGGTACGATTTAATTTTAATGATTGCTGTACATGCAAGTAGAAATAGTCTACTTCCACTTTTTGATTATAACCCTTGGCAACAAGTATGGCTTTATTCCTAACAACTATTCTAGCCTCATCTACTTTGTTCTTTAACCCCCGTCTTGTTCGTATGATTGATTAGTTACTTACGAATTCTAAATAAATTCCTCGTAAACCTCAAATAAACTTCTTGATTTTGCTTGGTTATTAGTTTCTTCGCTGGGCTCGTTGAGGCCTTCTATGATTTTTGTTTACTTTAAATTTTTAGATCATTATAATATGTGGGGCTACTTTGTAATTCTTAATTTATCTTAAATATGAGCAATTATGTTGTATAATTAAAGGCTTATATAATCATTTGCAAATATAAATATTATTTGTACAGACGTCTTGTTATGGATGTGTTTACGGATAACAGTTGGGTTAAGTTGAGGAGAATGAGTAGCGAGTATAAGGAATGTCTAGATGCATTCCTCGATTCTGCATTTGCAACTTCATCCATTGATAATAAAATTGCATGCCCATGTGCACTTTGTGGCAACCGTTTTTATCATGCGAGAGAAATAGTGAGAGGTCATCTTCTCATGAAAGCTATGGATGGTGATTATCAAAAAGGTATTTGGGTTTTGCATGGGGAGCACAGCTTAACCGAATATGATAGTGATAATGATATATTAATCCTTAGTTTATCTTAAATATGAGCAACTTGATGAGCATTTTATGGAAATTTATGAAATATATGGGATTGCATGGATTGATATATTAATTCTTTCTGCTCTCCCTTGCTGTCTAAAATGAGCAATTTGATGAGCATTTTGCACCACAGGGATCTTGTTGCGAAGATTACTGGTCAATAGGGCTTTGAAAGGCATAACTCATGTTATTATGGATGAAATTCACGAACGTGGGATGAATGAAGGTAAAACTTTACCTCCCTTATGTTTAGTCTTGTATTCAACAATGCAATATCTAATTATCCCTTTCTTTTTTTTTGTGGTTTTTGTTTTTTAGTGTGTGTGAATGTCAGACTTTCTTCTTATTGTGGTTAAGGAGCTACTTCCTCTAAGATCAGAATTGAAGTTGATTTTGATGAGTGCAACATTGGATGCTGAGCTTTTCTCTTCTTATTTTGGTGGTGCTCCTGCGGTCCATATTCCAGTAATTATTCGTAAAAAGTGTCGGCACTGTAAACTGGTATTGTTGCAGTTGTAATTTTGAGCCTTCTTTTTTCAAAGCCATCAATTTATGGTAGCTGATCGATGGCCTAGTTCAGTCCTGGTATGTCTACGACTAAGCAAGGCCACAGCTTGGCTTAATTAATGAGCTTCACTGCTGCAGCCTGAATCTGGCCTCCGCTGATTGAGCGGGGTGGAGCTCGACTAGTTCAAGTGCTTCTTTGTTCTTTTCTTTTATGAAAATTGTTTTAGAAGAAACTGAATATGATAAACTCAGTAAGCCTCAATTTGGTTGGTTGAAGGTTTGCTGTTTCGTGGGCTAAGCTACCTTGTAAAGCTGGCTTGGCAAGGGTCATGATCCAAGTCAAGCTAAAAACTGACCAATCTGGTTTGCCTCACTTACTTGGTGGCCTATATTGGGTTGGGTTTGTGCTTTCGTTTGGCAGACCTGGATCAATTCTTTCTGCTACTACTATGAACCATGATATAATTTCTTAAAATTCTGTGAAAGTAACTCTTTGAACCTTCACACAAACATTAGTCTTGTTTCGTACATATATCTCTTAATTGAAGATGGTACCCGGCTCATTGATTTCTCTTGGAAATGATTGGAAATGATTGAAATGAGATTGCTATATATATCAAAGGTTGGTTTTGAACTACACATCAAGCTGTCTCACTTGGTTGCGGAATGAGCTTAGACATCATAGGCTTTCTAATGATTTGAACTGGTATTTTTAGATTGATAGAATATGATATTAGGTATCAGTTTTGACCAAACCTCAGTTTGAAGCTGCGTTACCCGGACTCGGCACTTGAGGCTACCTCAGTTATCTCACTTTGAAGAAGATTCGTGTGATGATGTTACTCGAGATGAAATTTTCAAAAAAGTTATTGGAGAAGACAAGTATGATTATGCTAAGACCTTTGGCATTGAGGTCAAAGTTTCTTATTTAACTTCTAAAAGGTGCGCTTTAGAGGAAGAACGAACTAAAAGAAGGAAAATCGAGCAAGAGTAACAAAAAAAGTCAAGTTTGGAGAATAAACTTGGATATATCACCAATTTGGTGGAAGTGCTTTTGAAGCACCAGGTATTCCTATATGATATATTTTATTATTTGTTTCATTATTGAGATTTTTGTGATACTTAATTGTTTTTTAAGCTAGTGGCTAGAGTAATGGTCTTTGTCTCAGAATGTCTTATTTGTGATATGCATGTCTTTTAGTAGGCAATGACTTGTGCTATATATTTCATTCATGCGATGTAGATGTTCTTGATAAGTTGGACATATTTCGAAGGTGGAGAACTTTCTTTGGCTTCATACATTTTCTCGATGAGCTATACATAGTGCCCATATATAAAGTTTATATGTGGTATGCTTAGATTTACATCTTCGACCTTGTATATTTTGACTTCGAGTTGTATCTTTTATTTCAATCATTATTATTGAACTTTAATGTTTGATATACTCCGGGCGAGTGGTCCATCGAGTTGTGGACTCCAGCGTGTAGCCTTTGAACTTATTTCTATGTTCTTTTATACTTCTACTCAATGCAGGGAATTAACGTAAGACTTTAACCCTGAGAAATGGTCAGTTCTCAGGCGAAAGTCTGTCCGTTTCACCCCAAAATTTAAATAGAAATTTAACAAATTGTTGATACTGCTGTAGTTTTTATAGAGTATACAAATTTATGCATTTTATATCTCAAGTTCTATAATAAGTGAGTGCAGAGGAGTTAACTTGACTATTTTGCTGGTGAACTTTTTCAATTTAAGATGGTCTTGTACATTTCATTTCTATTGAAATTAATTTGTTGTGATACAATTTATTACATCTCTTGCCATAAAGGGGTGGAGGGAAGAGAGTGTGATTAGAGGTTTATGTGAAAAGTTGATTTGTTGGAATGTGTTAGATAACTTGTTTATGTTTATTTTTAATGATAAATTTGACATCATGTTATTAAGGGAGAATGCCATTAGATGATTATAAATATTCTTTATTACTTCTTCTTAAGATTTATACTTTTGTGCTTGTTTAATAGGGAATAGCAGGGGATGTTCTTTCTTCATTTGAGGATATTGATGATGACAATGAAAACGGTCATGCATTTGAAGAAGAAAATGCCGAAGAAGTTGATGATCAAGAATACAATGATGAGTCATAGTTTGAGTTCTCTTATGTGATTAACTTTTGTCATGACTTATCTTTTAGGTAGACCAAGTAATGTTTATGAGTTTGCACTTATAGTTTGGACTTTATTTTCAACGGAAGCAATTATTAGAGTTATATACTTATTTGTTATGAACTTTTAGCGAATGTATAGCACTTTGAAAACTTTTAAATAACATTGTACTTTTGTTTGAGTTGATTCCTCTATTGCGGATAAATATTGTACCTACAGGTTTGATTTTGTATAGATATATTTGTTGGAAAAAATTAGTTCTTACTTGAATAGATGGACTATTGGCAGTAAATGTTTCGAATCATGAGGTGTGTGAAGGAACTGAATTACCAATAGATTGCAGCTTGATAAAAATTCTTTTTTGGCTGTATACAGTAGCACCAATAGATCTTCTTGTTGGACAAGATTAAAAAGGCGGGAAAAAGAAAGAATTACCAACAGATACAGTACGTTGGTGAATAATTTATGCCGTCAGTTGATTTAGTACCAACAAAAGTATTTGCTCGTAACACTTGCCATCACCAACATATTATGTCTCTGTCGGTAACATGATGACGTTTACCCACAGATTCATTATGTTGGTATTAAAGAGCAACTGCAGCAGATTACAATATCTATTGGTAAAACTAATACCAACACCTCTTTTTATCAACAGTTTAGCAACAAACCAATATCTGTTGGTATAAGGTTTAACCAACAGCAAATGTACTTATTGCAACAGAACTATCCATGTTGGTGAAAACCACTTTTTTTATGGTGCAATCTCCTTTTGGTATGACAATTGGCTCGAAAACAGGGTCCTTATCGATATCTTAAATTTACCTGAGGATAATATCATTGATCCACATAGTAAAGTTAATAAATTTATCCTCGCAAACAGAACCTAGGACGTTGCTAAGCTATCTATGACGCTTCATAACCACCCTATTATTCAGAAGATAATAGGGATCGATATACCGCATAACAATCTTGATGACTCATTTTGTTGGGGGATTAAGAGCTCAGGTGAGTTTCGTACAAAATCCGCAACATGGATAGCGCATCAATCACAACCTTTTCAGAAGATTGATTGGCAATTCAAATGGATATGGAAACTTGATATCATGCCTAGAATCAAAGTATTCCTATGGCAGCTATGCCATAAAGCTCTCCCAATTCGAGGTACGCTGTTACAGAGAGGAATGGACATCAACCCTGTGTGTCCCTTATGCCTTGAGGATATAGAAACAACTGACCATACTCTCAAAGATTGCCACATAACTGCAAAAGTTTGGCAGACAACCATCCAACATGGATGGTTACCAGGCCATATGGAACCCACTACCACGTGTGATATATATCAATGGCTCACCATCATCAAAAACCTTAGGCGGCCTGATATATTGCATAAAACCTCCTTCCTCCTATGGAGCATTTGGAAATATAGGAATGCAATAGTTTTCAGAAATAACACTTTCAATTCAATTATGTGTCTTATTCGAGCAACAAAGACTTATGCCGAATGAAGAATCCGAACTCGCATATCGGCTGATGATGATTTTAGGGGGCCCTCTTCACCCCTCTTTCCCACCTCTCATCATTTTGTGAGGTGGCATTCTCCGCCAGCAAATTTCATTAAACTCAACTTTGACGGGTCACTTATCAACAAATCCGCAGTAGGCGAGTTTATCATTCGGGACTGGACCAGGAAACTCATTTAAGCAGGTGCTGCACACTTTGGGGAGGCATCCATCATTGTAGCAGAAGCTCATGCGCTCAAACTTGGCGTAATTGCAGCTATTCAGGCTTGTTTTCGAAATATTATTATAGAAGGTGATAATGACATTGTCATTCAAGCTCTCAAAGGCACATTTCATACACCGCGGCAAATAGCTATGATCATTGAAGATGTTAGATTATGGCTGGAGAAGACAAATTGTAATACCTTAATCAACCATATCTTCCAAGAGGCAAATCAAGCGGCGGACTGGCTAGCAAAAGCGGGTCATACAGTGATATCCTCAACCGCAAGTTTTCATTTCGATGGCCCATCCTCATCCCATTTTGGAGCTATTCTAGCTGATGATATAATTGAGCGCATTTTTGTGAGAAGAGATACCTAATTTCTACCCTTCTTTATATTTACGCTTGAGATATTGCCAACTAAATTGAGTTGGAATCTTATTTGACTTTATATGTATAACTTATTTATTTAAGGCTCAATTTCTGCAAAATTTAACACTATCTAAATTAATTGAAAAAATTATTAATTAAGATACTTTATTAAAATAAGGATTTATTATTATTATTGTTATTACTACTGATAATAGGAGCAGTAGGAGTAATAATAGTAGATGTTGTTGGAAGACAATACTACTATCGTGAGCAAAATGATTTTTTTAAAAAAAGAGAAGAATGGTGTGGAAGATTAATTATTTGGTGTTTCAATGACGTAATCGTTCACATTTACTTGCTACAAATAGGAAATGGCGTACACTTCTTCCTAAATATAGTAATTCATTATACTGTTAATCTGGCAAAAAAGAAAGATTCTTTCCTGGGAATCCCATGTATATTATATAAAAATTTTAAATACATTATCTTTCTCTCTCTTCGTCTGTCTGATCTCGATTTCTGTCATTGTTTAATGGATTTACCATTTGACTGTTTTCCCTAGGGGAAATAGGATGTATCTGGCCCACATACTGGCATGCAATACAACTTAGTTTGTGTTATTATTATTATTATTATTATTATTACTACAAATTCTATTGTTCTACATTTGTTGTTTTTCTTTTCTTTCACAATATAAGTCAAAAATTTTAAATAGTGATATGCATTAAAAAAAATATGACGTTCCAATCATTTATATGTTTGAATGTGCATGTAAGGAATTTTATCACATATTATCATCAATTTGAAAGAAAGATATCAAGTTTATAAATTTTATACCCGCGAAGCATTTCAACAAAACCTTTCACTTTTGAGTTTGGTACGGTGGTTTGAGTTATAGACCAAATTATTAAACTTCCCAGGTTTTTAAATTGTGTTATGTGATATTTGATCGGCTCATCACAGTATACATATGCATAGGCTTACATATACTACTATTTGTAAAAACTGCACATAGATTGATTTTAGGCTAATGATTATGGAAGGTAATTTGAGGACTACTCCTTGGAGAAAATACTTTTATGTATACCTTTTTCGGTTGATCAACATCGTACTCTATTCTCGTGCGATGATACACATTAACTAGCAGCTCGTCTGGTGCTATATCTTAGGCACATTAACTACCAACCTGTCTGGTGCTACCAGAGGTGAGCGGGATCGGGTACCCGATTAGAATTTTAAGAATCGGAACCAGACCTAGTTGGAACTAACTCGTAAAATTTGGACCCAATTTCGGACACGGTTGGAACTGAGTCCTAGAATTTGGACCCACTCCCGGACTTGGTTGGGACCAAGTCCGGTTCCAAGTACCCGGTTCCTAAATATTTTTCTTTGCTTTCATTTTCCTCCTAATAAAATAGGGAAAGTGGGAGATTGAAAGAACTTGAAAACTCATATCTACAGCCAAATTCGTAAAAACCAAATTATAAGACTAAATTAAATACAAAATGAATAGCAAAGAAAATTCATGTACTTTAAAATAAACTCAGAGAATCGAAAATAATATTAATTAGAAACTCACAAATTAAGATTACAAATTGAACGATAGGTCTGAAAATTATTTTAATTCATTTGAAATCGAGAGCGAAAGAGAGGGAAACCATCAAAATAATATAAAAACAAACATATAGTAAGCAACAATGCTCATGAGGAGAAGAGTTAAAGTTTGAAGGAAGAAATCCACGGTGGTAGAGATACATAAAGAGTAAGTTGGGGATAAATTGAAAGAAAAAAAGACAAAAGATTAAATTGGGATAGTTGAGAGTTGATCTCGGTACAAAAGATACATCATTTGAAGAATAAGGGTTTACTTTTTATATTTTTTCATCAAAATTCTTTAAAATTTTGACCGGATACTGAGTCCGGGTTCTGCTCCAAATCTTCAAAACCCAGTACTGGACCGGTTATAACTGGGTCCTAAATTTTATAACCGATCTAACCGGGTCCAAACCAGTTCTGGGTCCGGAACCGGGTACCCATTTTTTTGCTCACTCCTAAGTGATATAATATTTGATCATGATTTGACTTGACATTGCATATTCAGTTCATGTTGTTTCCCAATTTATGCATGCACCTTGTACCACTCATCTGCTAGCTATCAGGCATATTTTAAGGTACTTGTAAGGTAGTGTAGATCATGGTCTCTTTCTTTACCCTTCTGCTGATGTCTCCATCTTCGTTGCCTACTTTGATGCAGATTAGGCTGGTTGTAAGGACACTTGTTGATCGACTACCGATTGTGCGGTATATTTTGGATCCAATCTGATTGTCTGACGCTTCAAGAAGCAACCCACGATATCCAAGTCCTCTATCCGGGTTGAGTATCATGCTCTTGGCTACATTGTTGTTGAAACGATTTGGTCATGTAAGCTTTTATTTGATGTTCGTATCTCCATTACCACACGCACTCACCTATGCTATGATAATGTGAGTGCTACATATATGACTGTCAATCCTGTTCAGCATGATCGGAGCAAACATATCGTTGTGGATTATCATTTCATTCATGAAAGGATGGCTCATTGAGATCTTATAGTTTGGTGTATCCCTACTTGTTTTCAGATTGCTGGTATTTTTATTAAGGGTTTGTCTTCTCAATAATTTTTGTATTTAAAATCCAAGCTGTCCATGTGTCCCTCCGATTAGCGTAAGGGAGCGTAATAGAAGATATATTAGGGATATAAATATAAATTTATTTTGTATATATAATTATAAATATCAGGCATAGGCTTCCGGATTGGATGAGCTATTATTCCATCAAATTACACAATATAAAATGATAGCAATGTAGAACAATAATCTGTAAAAACTTGCATTATATTGTTACTAAAGATTTAAATCCATATTGTTTCCTCCTGAAAGCTATCTGATTTTAAATTCAACCGTAACCACTTTAACATTTCTCATTGTCTAATTCATATATGAGATCTCAATTCATAGGGGAATTGAACTTTGTTTTTGTGTGTATACATATTTTTTATTTGGGATGCGTCTTAATGTCCTTATCACTGATTAGTTGGGCTACCCCCCTCCCTTTTAATTAGTTTTGGGCTTTCTGTTTTGCAAAACCTACGTGGTTTCATTTTTAATTAATTGTATAGTCATGGGATAGGGAGGGAAAACATCCAACATCAACCGCAATTCTTTTTTTTTTTTTTTCATTTTTGGTGTGTGTGCGTGTGTTTTTTAGACCTGACAAATGGGTCATACAGTTTAGATACAGATCGAGTTAAATTTGGGTTAGATTATGTTTGAGATTAAATGACATTTCGGATTGATGCAGGTTAGTTCGTGTCGATTTCGGGTTAACTGATTTTTGATCAAATATGTTTTTCATGAAAAAATAAGCGACTTTATAGGAATCTTGGGTCGAATATGGTTTGATTCGATTCAATTCAGGTTTTGGGTCTATTTCGAGTGGACTATTTCGGATATTGGATCAAGTATGAGTCCACATCATTCGGTTCAAATTTTAGATTAATTTTATCGGATTTAGTGTTATCCTCGGCTGGAGCCCCTCCTTAAAAAATGAAAAATAAAAAAAATTGCGTGTTGGAGAAAATCATAGTAATTGTGGACCTCCCCTCTCTGAAGGCCAGTGTTCTGCTACGAAATATCCTGTCCTTTATTCCAACGTGATTCATGCCATTTTTCTTTTTTCTTAAACCATGACTTACGTGTAAGCATGTCGACTGCTAATTTTCTAGAGTTATATTTGGAGTAAGTGTCATCTATTCCTTTCTTGTTTATAAATTTATATTGTTTATAAATTTATAAATGTGTTTGCCTCACATCTAAATGCTTTTTCTTTCTTTTTTTTTTTTTTTTAAGCTGTACGTTTTTTAAAAGAGATGGATTGAAAGCGACATGCAACACAATTAAAGTAGATTTGCAATGTTTATTGCGGAAAAAAAAGGAGTGCCAAGCCATTGAAACGTAATAATTTTTTTAAGAAGATCCACGCCCTAAAAAAATAGAGAATAATATGAATAAAAGGGTTTTTAAAGCTAAAACCTTGAGTATATTAGTTAGATGGACTTTGGAATCATTCTCGTCTTTTAAATCATGACATTTATGCTTGGTTTAAACCAAAAATAAAAGAAAAACTTATTTAAGCTCAATCATATGCCTCTTTAGGTTATAATATTTACGTCATTATAAATTTCAATTAGGAGTGAAGAAGGTTGTGCATGGCTAAAATCTATTCGGAACTAATCAAACGGTTTAGATTTTGACTCCTAAAAAGAAGAACAAGTCCGATTGATTTCAATTCTAAAAAATATCGAGAAACGGAACCTAGAACAGATTTAAAGAGAGAAAATTAAATATTTTTTTGATTTTTGACTACCTTTTCCTTCGTTCTCCATTATTTTTCTATTTGATTTTTTCCTTAAAAAATGACTCTTTAAATAGTAAATTTAACGCAATGTTAATTAATTTTATGTTACTAGTTGAAGAATGAATTATTATATTTTTTGAGTAATTAAGATAAAAATACAAACTTCAAAATTAATTTTTTTTGGGTCTAAAAAATAAAAAATAAATATAAGAAAAGATTAAACACTTCTACTCAACCTCTAAATAAATAAAAATTTTAATTTATTGGACAGTAAAATTACAATGTTACACATACCGAGTGTTATAAAATCAAAACTAGAACGTGACGTACTGATTTCGATTCTTAAAAATTAAGAGCCACTTTAATCAATTTTGATTTTTAATTGTTTAAATGAGTATTCAAAACGGCTCATCAACGCATACAATTAATAAATTACTTGGTCAACTTTACGGCTAATGTCAGAAAGAACCCCAAAACTAGAGTGAGACAGACCGATCATGTCATGAAAAGTTCTCATTATACTTTATACGGACTTGATTCAAGAACTATTACACCACCTTTACGACTTCGATGTTTGAATTCTACACGTATCAAGTTTTGTACGTCATTTATTGCCCAAAAAGACCATGTGCACGATGTCCGGACTACATGCGATGGTTACAGTTACCAACCAATACTTGTGAGACACCACCGTCCACAGCTCATCTCGCCATTTGGGCTCAGAGAGGTCATATCAGGCATTATAAAGGAATTCAAGATATTTCGATTGAGTACACTCTATATTTTGTTTAGCACCGCCACACACAATATTTGCGGGATATTGCCTACCTATAGATGAATCACAAGTTACATATAATACCCTGCAAAGCTTATACTATATATTTAAAAATATAAATTTGTATGTGATACATAAATAATTACGTATTAAAAGGTAAAATATAAACAAACTAAGAGGCTAAGAAAATATATATAAATTATAAATGCAGAAGGACGTATATACATGTGTATATAATAATTTGTCAATACCCTTCCCCCCACCCCCCCAACAACAAGGGAGGGATGCCATGGTCAAAGCTTGGGGCTTAGTCAAGTAAACCGCCCAGGGAGGGGGGAGGGAGGGGGTTCTTATAGGGGGAAGCCGGAGAAAAAGTTCATTAAATCTTGAAAGAATGTATCCTTATTTTTTTTCAATTGTTTAATATATTGCACATGAAATCAAATCGATATTGACTTCAATTTGATTTAATTACGTTCTTTTTAATTTTATTAATAATAATTTATTGTTGAATAGTGTTAGAAATTAACTAGTGTTAAAAATTATAATTAACAAATGTAATTAGTTATTTATCAATATAGAACAGTATTGATCAATGTTTATGAATGTTGATTATTGTTACATGCTGATATTAAATCCTAATATTAAATTGAAAAGACTAGATCCCTACCACTTGGTTTAATGTTGATCTAATTCAATCTATATCAAATACATGGTTCATTCCGTTAATTGCCAATTGAGCATATTTATTTGTTAAATCAACCAATAATTGAATAAAGCAAATTCACCGGCCTTTTCTGTTTTTTTTTTCTCTTTCTGAAGTATGGCTCTTTTTAAACAAAATGATAAAATTATTTCAAAATAGGCATGGCTCTATTTTCGTGAACCAGGTAGGGGCCTAACGTAACTTAACCTATGACCGTAGAAATGCATGTAATAATGCTGCCTGATGTGTAAGTCAAAACCCCTAATGTTCATAAAAATTAATCTCAAAAACCACCTTGGGGAGGTGCACAAAGAGAGATAACTAAAGATGGGTGGACCATACAAGGCTACGGAAACAAAAGGGAACAATCAAACAAGTTTTTCTATTAATTTTATAGACCAGTTATAGCTGGCCTAATTATTTTATTGTAGACCAAATAATTTTTTTTTTTTTTTAAACGAGCATTTTAAAAATATGAGTTTGATTGACAGTTCTTAGTCTAAACACAAGAATAGTAACACCTAAGCGTCGGTGTGGGTCCCCCTTGACACATGAATCTAGTACCCTCTTTTCTGGTCCCCTCCCTCTCCGTCTGTTAACACTTGACAGCGCATCTCGTACCACTACATGTTTTTCTTTAAATTAATTTTGTTTGTCCAAAAAGTCGTACTCCTATATATTTTTTTTCCCTGTCACCTAGTTTACCCTATGGGCTGTGACCAATCATAATTTATGTCAAAAATGGTGTTTGCATGCCATTCCTACGTCATCTGGTGCTTAATGACAAGAAAATTTCTTTTCAGATGATCGATTGATCCTAATCACAATACTTACCAGTAATACGATAGTCAAAAAACAACAATAATAATAATAATAATAATAATAATAATAAAACAAGTGGCATATTTTTTAAATCATTAATTGGGTGTGCAAGCCCACAATGTAATGATATTCGTGAAAAATGCAAGCAGCTATTGGAGACTAACCTAATATATTTGCAACTACAAAAAAAAAGGCAGCAGAGGCAGCTAGACACTACTAAATGCAACAATGAATACTTCCCAATTCATAGTCAACTTCAAGATGCATAATTTGTTTGTGATAGCAACGTTTGATTCCTTTTTTTTTCCGAACTCTTTTCTCAAACTCCTTTCGATTTTCAAAGGGTAGCATTCCAATCACCTTCCTCCATGGACCTCCAATCCTTTCCTTCTTCCCCGGAATTTGGGTGTCCAACTCAGCAACAGTGTCAAAATGATTCACTGAGTTTTCAATAGCATTTATATTTTTTTGGAAAGAAAATGAGATAATTATATTACTTTAAGGAAATATACATCTATAAGCTTTAGACTATAGCAATCCAAAATGTCTCAAAACACATCATCCCAACATCCAAGAAGTGGAAAAGAAAGTATGATATTGTTACTTTCCAACACATCACTCCAACTACTTTCTACATCTTCATACCTCTTAAAGGTGACTACCACTCTTTTTCATTAGTTTCAACTCTTTCCCACTCTCTCACATCTTTTCCTACTAATTCTCACACCTTGATGTCAATAATTCTATCTTTCTCCCACTTCATTCCGTTTCTTCTTGCTTCATTCCACTTCATTCCACTCTTGTAACAAAAAACCACTTCTCTCCACCCAATTCCACCCCTTCACACTCTGTTCCATTTTCACATGCCACACTCGCAATTTACTCACAAAAAGATAAGACCCTAAATTATTGGGATCAGAAAGGGCTTTGTCTGCATATATATATATATATATATATATATATATATAATATATATATATATATATATATATATATATATATGCATCGATATTAGACAACTCTTCTCTTAAACGTTCTATCTATATTATCATCAATTAAAATAAAAAGAAAGTCCCTTCAAATAGTGGAGCTAAAATGTGAGGTTGCCTGAGATATGCATGCATACTTGTCCATCCAATCAACAGTCATGTCACCGTCTCGGAATATATCTGGAACTTTACTCTGGCATGTTGCTCAATAAATAACCTTGTATCTTCGATTAACATTTGTATTTGCCAATGCATCATGATTTCTCCTCGAATTGCCTGGTTAACTAGTTTATTGCCGCCATCAACTATGATGTGCTTATATTATCCCATGTCAATGGCTGGTTTACTTCTATGCCACATCACTGCAGCTTCTGCGATTAATATCGATACGTCTTTCATATATGTACAGCTTGCTGCAATGAGGTTTCTTGTCCAACCCCTGATAACATGCAAATTTTACACCCGCATTGGTAGAAGATTTTTTGATCCATCAAAATTGATTTTGATGGCACCTCCTTAGGGTTTGGTCCAGCTTTATCTTATATTTATGATAAACAATAGTTGGCAAGTAATCTACAAAAGGTATTTAGCAAATTACCAAAATAGATGTATCATTTCACATTAAAGGAATTTTTTTTCTTTTAAAAAAAGCCATTTTATCTGCTTGAAGTAATGAAGAGCCTAATGGAAATAGTTAATCAAAGTCAAAGTGACTAATGAGGCCTTACTTGGTGACATCTATACTAAAATCATAACTTTATAACTAAGGAAAGATTGGGGAAGCACCTAACATTGAAAATTAGGCTCTCTTAAACCGCGACAGAAAGGATAAATAAATAACCTAAAATAAGGCATGCTTAACATATAGTCATAGCTACTTGCTAAAAAACAACGTAATGAATGAGGTAAATCATATTCAGGATATTCACAAACATAAGATCTACACAGAAAATAAAGTCATTAAAGCGATGAGGGCATAAATTGGCATAAATTCACATTGAAGGGGCAATGGTACAAATAATAAATACAAACCTAATTGCCAACTTGCATAATAATCAAGCTTGGTGATGTGAATTGGGGTGGGGGGAGCCTCCTTACCAAAATAGGTAAAGCCAGAGATATAAGTTAAATTGCTTGTTTTTGCATTCATTTCCTCCCAAGTGCAGTGCTTGTCTTGTCAACTTATGAAAGGGAAATATCGGATGCGAAAAAAATAGGGGACCATTAAGGTATCAACCTAAAACTTGTGTGGTAGAAAATGGTTTAGTGTGTGTATACGTCATTTTGAGATTACTTTGAAATTGATTGAGATGGGTCTAGTCTTTAAATGTCAATTTCATTTTATCTCCAAATCATTCATCTTATTTATTATATGTGTAGTTTACATAGATTAAATTTCATTTATTAGGATGGACGTATTAGTCATGGGCGAATTGATAACATCAATTTTTCACCTCAAAAATATTAAATCACATGTTGGTAAATGACGTGGGTCATGAAGCATATTTGGATAGATAGTCATTAGGTTCAGCTCAAAGCATTGTATATGTTGATAAACAATGTGGGTCACAGTTGTTCTAGTGATAGCGAGTTCAAATTCAAATAAGATGTTTTAACTTTGATACTTCATCATAGTTCACACACAACTAAAATTTCGATGTAATTAACTCATTAAATAAAAAGGCTCACTCAAATTAGGGGAATTAATTTTAATAACTCTTTGTGGTCGATACATAACTCAAATTTTAATGTGATTAGCACGTTGACCAATAAGATTCAACCAAAATGATAAAAAGCGCTCAAGATGGGTAGTTAGAGTGGTTGTTTATAAATTCTTTAATTACTTCATGTTTGCCTTTCAAATTGGCTTAGATTAAGGCCATCTTTTTTAAGCAGTTTCCTCCTTTTTTGTGCTTTTAAAACCCCTTTTTCCTTTGCTTGCTATTAAAAACAATTAGAAATTTAAGGTGATCAAAAAAGAAAAATTAGAATTCTACGGACCGTCGGATATGTGGGGACAAAAGTAAAAACTCAGGCTGACAGATGAAGTGACTCATACGAGAAGCACGCAGTGTGTCTGGCACATTTAGATTCGCTCCTTTCATTTCATTTTCCACGGTTACTGACATTTCTTTCTTTCTTCTTTTTAATAAATTAAATAAATAGACATTCTCGCTTGAACCACATACGTTTCTCCGTCCACAATTACCAAATTGCTGTTCACCATTTGCCATTTGGAAAAAAGAAAACAAAATAAAAATCGGGACTCTTGTGGGGATTTGTCGTTTGTCCTCTTCCCTACCAACTATCTAATTATAAACTAGATTGATTTTACACTACTATGGCATGACTCAATGAAGTCAAAAGTGTTATCATAAAAATGGGAGGTTTTAAGAAAATAGATTTAATAAAAAAAGAAAAATATATCGATACGTTTTTGTGGAACTTTGTCGATGTAAATATAATTTATCTTTTTCTTATATTGTTTTCTAAACAAGAGGAGAGCGCCAAAGCAATGACAAATTAGGAAGAAGGATACGGCAATTTCTCATGTGATCTTAGAAGCACAAGCTTATTTTGCTCATGTATATATATTTCTTGCGCGTGTTGTAATATGTTAATTTTTTATTATAAATTTATTGATGCAGCTATTGAAATATATACTTATAGGAATATGATATACATATTGAAAAGATATAATCTCAATCTTTATTTTTTTTAAAAAAGATTATTGGTGGAACTGAGATCAATGATCCAATTGCATCATCTAGCTCAACCCATCTCGCCACCTTAGTTGGGCCATGGCTATAACCAAAGTTAACTTGACACAAATTAATCTAACTACCTGACGTCAACATTTGTTATGTTCTAAATATGCTTAATTAGGAGTAGATTACTTGGAACGCATGGCACTCTCGTACTACTCAACAATCAGCATAAGAGTGAAGAAGACAAATATTGGTGTCAAATATGAAGGCTTAAATTCCTTTTATTTTAATATTTATACCTCTTTTTAGAGTAATCAACCATTTGGCGTGGCAAAAAAAATTCTTGACTATAATTTAATTTCTAATGACTTTACTAATAGTATGGTCTGTCTGATTAGCACGCACAATATGTTCTTTTGAAACATAGGCTAGAAAGAAACGCTTCTTTTCACTGCACCGCTGTAAATGAGCCCGTGAGGGCAGCGCTTCATTTCGCCAAACACCATATCCTCAAATCAAAGCCCATTTGCTGATGTGGGCTATTTCCACCCGTTACGGAGCGGGTCAATCCCCCTAGGCCCGACTTTTCTACTATTTCAACTTTTGGCTTCCTTGGGCCGGTTCCTTATGCATAGGCTTGACGTCGGTCTAATTTTTCACTCCCTTAGAGCCTACCCATACTGGCCCGAGCATGGTCCGATGAGCCCAATAACATGGGCACCCAAAACTGAATTAAACCTTACTTATACCTCATTCAGTAATTGTGCACGGCCACCCGCTCACAACCTCATTTAGGTTTACACCCCATAGAAGGTCCAATAGATTGGCTAACGTACCACTTCAGAGAGGGGGGGGGGGGGGGGGGGGGAGGCAATTATTGGATCAACTTAAGAATGGTTTATGAGATTTTGGTTGTAATTTAATTTTTTTTATAATTAATGTTTACTTTATCAACATTTGGTAATATAACATTTAGGCCTTGTTCGGTAAAATTAGCTGTTAGATACCGGATAGCTGTTTAGATAGCAGATAGCGTTTATAATTTAGCTGTTAACGGATAGTTATTTAGATGAGTGGTTTAAACTAATGTGTTTGATAAATTTCACTATTAGTCTAACTGATTAATGTAAATCGATATAAAAGAATATACATAATTTCCAAAGATAAAATTTTTAAAAGATATTTTTTGGCTAAAAAATATGAAACACTACTTTTGAATGTCAAACGTTAATACTATTAGTTTTTCAAAAATACTGTTTAAAACGCTGAACGTTACTTGAAATGCTAGTCAAAACGCTAGTTTACTGAACACTAAAAATTAACTAATTAGTGTATTGATTTGGTCAAAATATTATATGCTATCCAAAATATTGTTGCCGGACTCGGCCTTAAGCCATCATGTCTAGCATTACTTGACTTTTTTAAGTGCCGCCTACTGTTTTTGGGAAATTAATAAAGTGGATTGTTCAGGATATTTGTTTCAAAATCTAGTCATTTATAATTTTTGTAAAAATAAAAGACCTTTAAATGTTGCTACCCTAACAATTCTATAATCTTGTCACAAAGAGATTAATAATTATAAAAAATAAACACAATAACTAGAATAACAATGGAAAAAAAGAAAATTATGTTGATCTTGCGGATTTCTCACAATCGACATCAAAACGGAGATAGTGTTGTGATTTTTGAAAATTAAAGGTTAACCTTAATAGTTGAAATGGAAATTCGCCCCAATAGATATGGGTATGGGTGGTGAAAATGGACAAAAATGGATATGAGGCGGATATTGTTAAAATGATTATAGGTATGACTATGGATATAGGTTCTACCCGTCCCATACTTGCTCTATACTCGTTTTATCAATACCTACCACATACCAGTCTCATGTAAAACTCGCACCCATTTGTTTAAAATTCTAATTTGTTACTTATACTTGGATATTTTGCTAGTTGCTTTGAATTGTATGGTATTCAATATTTTGGTAAGACAGTTTATTAGAAATTGTAATTGTCAAGTGCTAATTTATTAATTTAATTGACAAACTTTTAGTTATACTTGATGTGATATGATATATTGTTAGAAACTTAGTATTAATGTGACATATTGACTATTTGATATCAAATATGGGTACAAAATATGTTTAATTCTTTTTTATCTCTATATATCTGAATACCCGCATATCCGCTATACCGAGTGGGTATGAGTATTGGTATAGTTTTACAACACTCGATGGATATGGGTATCAGTATGAGTATAGGTATAGGTATTAATTTGAAAAATAAGTATGGATGAGGGTACGGCTAAGCCTGCCCCATTGCCACCCCCTAATCAGGATCAACAAAATATCATTCCATTCCTTGAAATTTGTTTAATCTTAGGATATATACTGTATTTAACAAGTATTTTTGTTTAATGAAAGTCTTAACTTTGCTAGAAAAATTGGCCATTCAAGCAGCCCATTGTTTGACTAGGTTTCATCCATTCGCCACAACATGCAGATGAATGCGTGTGGTTAGGAGGACCGTCCAATGTTATTAACAATGTTTTATATAGCATCAATTGTATGAATTAAAACATTCTTTTTTTTCCCCTAAAAATTACAAGAAAAGCATGTTCAATGTTCAGTATCTTTTACCTGAAACAGTCTGAATAAAATCCCAAAACAAGGACAGAGATATTTCCCACTGAGGCATTGAGAACTAGCACATACACATGCATGAAGAAGAACAGCACCAGCAAACTTCCAACCGAAAAATAAAATTCAAAGACATGGTCTGCAAACAACTTGAAAACGAGACTCGATCACGACCAACGCGGTCTTAACCCACTTGTATCCGCCGTCCACGTGTAGCTCCCGTTTCTATTTTTTATCTTTTCCTTTTTTTCATTTTCCTTTTTTTCCTTCCGCATATAAACCCCTCTGCCCCCAACCTCCACCTTGAAAAAAGGAAAAAGAAAAGCAAAAAATCCCCCCCCGGGCCCCCGCCCCTCTCTCTCACCTTCAAATTGTTGCTCTGTTTCTCTCTCTCTTCCTCTGCTGTTGATAGTGGAACGACGGAGAATCGAAGAGTTTGGGAAGGGAGATTTTGATGGAGTCGAAGGCAGTAATCGTCGCCGGGACCCTAATTCTCGCTCCTCGCTCGCTCTTTCGGCGGCAGGTTCCTTGCCGAATTGCATCTTCCGCCTCCATTTCCGGTGCTTCTAGAAGCTTCTATTCGCCGGCGAAGAGCGTTAATGGCAGCGTACGCGTTGTTCGCCGCTTCTGTGTCAGTGCCTTGGTCTCTGATTCTACTCCGGTACGTTGTTCATCCTCGAATTTCTTGCGATTTCTCCTACGATCTGATTCTGTTACTTGCTCTCATTGTTTTTGAATTCGCTCATAATTGAAGTATAGAATTTTTGCTTTTGCCTTTTACGTTAAATCTTGTCGCTTCCAGGTGGAAGAGTTTATTTAATTCTGCCATCGTGACGCAAATCATCATGTTATGCAGTTTTAAGTATGCTTTTAAGTGTTCAGGCTATTTGTTTTGGTGGAATATGTGTTGAGAGATGCTCAGTGGTAGAGCAGAAACATAAGGTTGAATGTTACTTGTACACTGGCTGCGGTGCAGAAAGAACATTGCTTCTGGTTGATCTAGGTGTCTAACAAATCTGGAGTTAATTGAGGCTTAGGATTTCTATGTTTGGCATGTAGGTATCTGGAAATGAATTCGAAGAGATAAGCCAAAGGAGAAATATATTGTTCAAGTTAAGGCTGAAATCCCTTTCATAGTATCAGGCATATGCGCCGTCTGCCCCTCTTGATCTCTTCTCCTTACCTTAAATCTTTTTGTTTTTTACAAACCTGCGGCTAATAGTAGCAGTAGGAGGGCCTTCTTATAGGGAGTAGATGCTAGGCATTGTGCGACACTGGCAAGTCTTCAAGAATAGTATTTTCTGGAGTCACAGGTAACAAATAGGATGCGGATCTTTACTTTTGCAGCTGGATCGCAACTAAGTTCGCTGTTACTCTTTTGTTACCTAGCTGCATCGGCTTGCGGATGTGTATTTATACAATTATTTTCCTTAAAATTGAACAAGTTTCTTTTGCCAGTGAGAAGATTGATCTGAAAAACCAAAAATTTGAACCTGTTTTGCAGTCAAAAACTCGAGTATATAATGTTGGAGACTTTATGACAAGAGATTTACTGGTGGTAAAGCCTTCAACAACAATAGATGAAGGTAGATACTGATGTTCAGGGGTCTTGTCGTACGTTCATATCATGTGACTCGCTCATAGCCTTTTTTCGATTTGTTTTTCACACGACAGCTTTAGAAACATTGGTGGAGAGCAGAATATCTGGCTTTCCTGTGGTTGACGATGATGGGAAGCTTGTAAGTTTTCTACATCTGAAAGTTCTACTTTCAATGGACGATTGTCCCATTTGGAGTAAAATATCTTCCCATTTAGCAGTGTTTCTGGCTATCTAACTTTGCAGCAAAATATCATCCCATTTGGAGCCCTCATATGTTTTGATTAGTGCTCCTGAGTTGGAATATACAGAGAAGTAATTACTAGCAGTGCCTTCATTTCAATCCAAGTTATCCTTAGTACATGTAATTCTTTAATATGTTATATTTGCTGCAGGTTGGTCTTGTCTCAGATTATGATTTGTTGGCACTGGACATCATTTCAGGTAGCAAGATGTGCCTGTGACATAATATGAACATGAGTACATGTAAACTGACTGTATTGTCATTTCGTTTTGATGTCTTCCTTGCATTTCTGGTTCATTTGTCTATAATTTTTTCTCTCTTCCCCCCTCCCCCCCCCCCCCCCCCCCCTTTTCTGTGCAATACACCTAATTTTCATTTGTCCTCAAGAGAGTTTTTATTTTGGTTTTAAGTGTTTCAGCGGTTCAGCCCCCTCTCCGCCTCTTCTCCCTTTCCCTCCCCTGCTGATGTGCATCTCCATTAATGTAGAACTTCAGTACTGTTCAGTAGCACAAACTTTAGGATTTGGTTTGCAAACTTCAAATGTTTATCCTTATAAAGCTGTGCCAGACGGTATAACTTGCACTTTTAAGTGAACAAAAAATAGAAAGACAATATGACTTTTTGGGTAGTTCTACTGCTACATGCTAATTCAGAGTACCTTTCTTGATTCACAAATTTTTGCATGGGATGGTCTCACGGTGATTTATCATTGGATTGCCTATGTGACAATATATTTTCTTTTTAAATTTAGGATGCAGTTAATGAGTGTGTGAGACGCCTCTCAGTATAAGTCGTCATCTTGGTTTATGCATGAATCTCTATGCAGTTATTGTGTTAACTTCGCTTAAATGTGTCATGCTAATGTTTTCTGAGACTAGGTGAATCGCTATGCAGTTATTAAGTTAAACATCACTAAAATGTGTCGTGCTAATGTTTTCCAAGACTACAATTGAGCAAATACAATGTGTTTTTTTTTTTTTTTTTTTTTTTTAAGGTAATGGGTTGCAGTTGTCGGATGGAAGCTTGTTTCCGGAAGTCGATAGTAATTGGAAAGTATTCAATGAGCTCCAGAGATCACTTGGTAAAACAAGTGGAAGATTAGTGGCTGATGTGATGACACCAGTTCCAGTAGTTGTTCGTGAGAAGACTAATCTTGAAGATGCTGCAAGGTTGTATTCTATTAAAACTATCCCCCCCCCCCCCCCCAAAAAAAAAGGCCCTTTTACACAAATAACTAAAGTTGAGAAATATGTCAAGTTGGGCCGAGTTCGTATTTATATTGAACTTAAACGGATTGAGAATCACTCGATCTGAACATAACACGTTTATTAAACGGGTTGGAAAACCTTGACCTGTACTCATTTAATTTTTAAACGGATTGTCCCGCTTAAGTCGTTCGAGATAAATAAGTCGAGTTCAGTCACCTAAGTACCAATTTACGTGTTTTTAACATTTTCAAGTAATATGTAATTATATAGCATTAAAAATTAAGTTTGCATACATATTAAACAATTACTCTCTAAAACCTCCCCAATTTCACATAATTCACATTTTCATATTTATTTTTAATTTTTGTATTCTTAATTACCTAATAAAAAGGTAAATGGATAAATCATAAGCGGGAAAATGAGCTGAGTTGTTTACCCAGTTTAACTAAATGAGTAAAATAGTTATTTTTTCGTGTCAGGAATTTTGATATGAACCTGAACTATTTAATTAAACGGGTTAAACGTGTTAATTTATTTAATTAAACGGGTTAATATTTTGTACCTAAAAACTTAATTTTATGTTGGTAACTATGTCAGGTTGGTTTTTCCTAATTCTACAAATAACCAGTTTTAACAATTCTTGCCTGGCACGTTTTTGTTTTTGTTTTTGTTTTTTAATTAACAACTCCTCGTAATAGTTAAACTGAATAGCTAATAGTATAAGTTCAAGATATTATCAACTTGAAGCTTCTAATATATCAAAACATGTTATAATAACTTTATGGGACCAAAAAATGTGTGATTGTATTACGACAATAATTATCTGAGTTCCGCTCTCATTGGGTTTGTGGAGATTTAGATATAGACAGTCTTATCTTTATAGACTTTTTTGTTCGTAGAGATACTGATTCTAAAATGTCCACGAAAGTTTTGATGGGAAACATTTTAGTGGGCAAAACTCTTTGATTTGGAAAAGGCAATAAAAACATGGGATACTAAAACCCAATAACACTAAATATATATAAAACAACATAGCAGTAAGTATGGTACCTTAGACGATCAGAAGTGCAATAATAAGAACCTTGTTTGATCGAACTATCAAATCAAAATTCATTTGATTAATTAAAAAGTTGACAATGCATTTAATTTGTGATGTTTAAATAACATTAATTATAAAGGGTTAAAGTGATTTAACATAAGGTTAAGAGTCATTAAACCTTAAATAACATTAAGTATAAAGTTATTTGTATTAGCTGTTAGCTGTTTGAGTTACCTGTTTGTATTAACTATTTGAATTAGCTCTTTGTTGAAACATTGTTTGGTGAAATTAGCTATTTCTGATAAAGTTATGAGACAAAAAGCTGATTTTTCAAAAAACTCTTTCAAAAAATTCATGGAATTAGCTTTTTCAAATTAACTTTTTATACTCAAAAAGCCCTTCTAAAAAGTTCTTTCACCAAATACCTAGATTAGCTTTTTTATTTAAAAAAACTCTTTTTGGCTAAAAGAACTTTAAAAAATTATTTACCAAATACCCCCAATATAATGATAGTGAGAGCCAAAATTTTCACACGAAAGAACAAACCTTTAGTAGGTTTGGATCTAGCTCCGGGAACTGAACAAAGCAACGAAATTACTACATGTGACATTGTTTCTTGCTAAGAACTTGGGTATTAATATATTCATGTATTATAGCAGTACCATCTGCAAACACTGTACCATTGTGCTATGTCGTTGGTTGCTATAGCCAAATGATTGATTTGCTGTGCTTGTTTGTCCGTCTGACAGGTTACTGCTTGAGACTAGATTTCGACGACTTCCTGTGGTAGATGCTGATGGGAAACTGGTGAGAGTACTGCCATTTTTCTTATAATCTGGCAATCTTTTCAATAATTGCTTCAAAACCTTTTGAGTCTTAAAACGGTTTTGCTTAACTGTAACCTCCTACCCTTTCACCTAAAATAACTCATAATCAGGTCAATCAAGTCACTATATTTTTAGGTATCCTACAGCAGTTTTTTCAGTGTAGGAGCATGAGGACTGACTTGACTTTGATTAGTTAAAATGTGCATGCCCAACTGTCCCATTGACACCCATTGACATTTTTGCCAGTTTACTATGATTGGAAAAAGAAGACCAAAATTATTTGATTTGATTATGGAACTGTTTGCATTCATTGATGAGGTTTTTGATTTGCTGATCCTAATGATTACGAATCATTAGGTGGGGATTCTTACCAGAGGAAATGTTATTAGAGCTGCTTTGGAAATTAAAAGCGACGGGGAAGAGGGTGCTCATCAATGAGGTTGAAGGAATCAAACACGACCACAGTAAAACTGCAGAGCGAGTTGTTGGTCGTAAATGATTGAAGTAGCTTTGCTTAACTGCAACTGGCCGTTATCCTGGCCTTTTCTGTTACAAGTTTGGGTATCGGTATAAATATTCTGATAACAGCATGCATAGTTTTTGTAATTATGGATCTAGTTGGCTTTGAGTACAATGTGTCAAATACCTCACAGATCACAATCAATCAAAAGTATAAAGCATAGTTTTGTGGTATTTTTCTCTCCATGTGGAATGAATATCCAATTCCAACCTTATCTACATGCTGAGCTTTCCAACATCTTCTCTTTTCATGTTCTTTGTTTCCCAGCTTCTTTTGAGAGCGGGACAAGAGACAGCGGGGCAAATCTAATACAATGCTTGTTTTCTATGAACTCAAGAGAGGGGTAATTTATAGTGTGATTTAACAAATGAATAAAAAAAAGGGTTAGGACATTCTTATTTGGATCTATAAAAATGATGTCACACCCCTGTCAATTTGGACCAAAGATTTACTAATTCATAGGTCTGGGGAGGGTGCAAGGAGGTTTTTTTTTGTTGGCTAGTTTTGCAATGTAAAATCTAGTTTAATTTCGATTTTTTTTTTGGATGCAAAGTGTACTTTAGCTATGGAGGAGAGATAGGGTGAGAAAACATAAAAAGAGATTGAAATAGCGAACATTTTGTTCTAAATGAATTGTAGGGATTGCAAAAAAAAAAAAAAACAACAATGGTAAGAGTGACCCACGTCCCACTAGTTCACGAGTCACTGCTCCATCGGCCCTCATGATGAGCCTTGATATAGAATGTCCTTTATATGAAGATCACATCATGTCTCACCCATCTCTCATACTCTTATAAAGTTCTGGTCAAAAATCAAACCACATAATTATGATTTCTTGAATAGTTTCCTCTTTCTCCCTTTTCCTGAAATGAGAATAAGAACTTCAATAAGTGGGTTCATGGCAAACATCTAACAGGGAATACTTTTAAAGCCTATGATGTTCTGTTGCAAATATCGTAAGCAGTCAAACAATATTCTTAGTATAGAGCTTTAGATTTGAATATCTAAGGCACTACAAAAATGGTATCCACCTCTGACAAAAAAAGTATCGGAAAAGTGGACCATCGGACTCCTCGCCAATTTCCGACGGAATCCGTCAGATTTTCAAATTTCCGACGGAATTTCCATCGGAACTTTTTTCCGTCGAAGATTCCGATAGAATTTCGTCGAAAATTCAAATTCTGACGGAATTTCCGTCGGAAATTCTAGCGTGTTTTTCAAAATTTTTTTGATATGCGATAAAACCAAGCGAGAGCGAAAGCGAGAATGTTATTTGCGTGCGTGAAGAGAGAGCGAACGCGAAGAGAGGGACAACAGAGAAGAAGGAGAAGAAGGTAGAGGGAGAATCGTGAAGATTGTCGGTGATTGGTGACAGAACTTGCCGCCCTTCGTAGCCCACCGGTAAGTTCGCCCATCTCACCTACTTTGTTCTTAAAAATGAAATTTTTAAGTTGGTTGGTGTTTAATAGTGATTGATTTATTGTTTATGGAGTGAAAGGTTGGAGCCGCCGCCGCTCCCCCACACCACCGTCGCCACAGCTTGTGAATGTTATGAATAATTTTAAATTTAGCACTTTTAATTTTCAGACATAAAAATTTGTATTTGTTAGTTATTATATATCTTGTTTGTGGAGGTTGTCTTTTAAATTTTAAATACACATATATATGTGTAATTAGTGCAAAAAATATATTATTGTTATTATTAATTTAAATTCATGTTATTGGTCTTTTTTTCTTTTTTTGGAGATGGAAATTTTTTTCGTCCCAGTTGGAAAAAATTTCCATCTCCAAAAAATTTCTGTCCGATGGAATTTTCGATGGGCATAACCCGTCAGAATCCATTGGAAGAGATTCTCCGATGCGCGTTTTCTCGATGGAAAAAATCCATCGGAAATTTGTACGAAAACCGTCTATTTCGTTGGAAATCAGAGAAATTCCCGTCGAAAATTCTATCGGTATTGAGTAGCATTTTTTATAATTACATAGGCCTGTTTAGTTATTGGTTGTTTTGATTGTTTTTTGATCAAAATTGGTTGTTCGAGAGCATTTTGATTGTTTGGCTGAGTTCAACAGCTATTTTAGGCATTTGATTAGTTACGGTTTGAAATGATTTTTTTGTCCAAAAAAATTGCTTTTTAAAAAGATAAACCAAGTAACCTTTTAGAATGACTGTTTGAATTTTAGTTTCAAAGGACTAAAATGCCCAAAGGTTGATGTAAATTAAACAATTGCTATTTTCAACAAAAATGTTAAATCATTTATGTCAATTAATTTTATATAATAAATATTTTAATTATCATATAAATTTCACCTCATATTGAAAAATAAAACAGACTAATAATAAATAAAAACTATGTCCAAACAAAAAGTAAATATCGTTCACTACACAAAAAAAAAAAGACCAAATCAAAAGACAGAATCAGTGACGAAATAAGACTTATCAGCGACGGAATTTTGATATCAGCGACGGAAAATGACTGTAGGATTTTCGCTCATCGCTGAGTGCATGGCAACGGAATCGTGAAATTCCGTCACCACCATCGACAGAATCAGCGATGGACCTTGCGACATACCTTTTTTTGACGGGGAAAAATTGGTGGGGCAGGCAGTGACAGACTGAAAAATCCGTCGCCACTAGCGACGGACATAGCGTCGGATTTTCCATAGCTAGTGGCGATGGATCCTCTGTCCGTCGCTAGCTTCTGCCCCATTAAAAAAATAAATGCTTCAGTTCCGTCGCAAGTTCGTCGCTAAGCTTCTAATTTTTTTTAGATAACAACGTTTGTTTTTGAGCGTATTCCTTAGTACTTACATTTCAATCCCTGCAAGAAATTTACAAGAAGTTTGCACTCAATCAACATCCAATGGTTTCGAGTATGACTTTATTCAAAGCGTTCTCAACCATTCCCAGGCATACAAAAGCGCAATATCACATCCAAAGTAACACTTCAAACCAAGGGTTTTGAATTTACAAAACACAAGTCCCAAATAAAGTCTCTACATATCACAAACTACAAATCCAAACAAACCAAAAGTTGCTAGTAATTAAAAGTAACGTTATGTTTGCAGAAGAGGAGGAAGCAAGCGCCAAAGGGAGAGGAATGAAATAAACACCAAGGGGAGGGGAATGAAATCAGCACCAAGAGAAGGGGAAGAAGTATCAAGAGGTATACTCCATGAAGAACCAAGCAGGAGAGCCACCAGTTGGGGGAAAACTCCAACCAACTCAATCACCAAGGTGAGGATCATCATCTTCCTCTTCTTCTTCCTCATTATGTTGTGCATTATGAGTAAAGGGTGGCTGAGATCTCGAGCCAAAAGCTTGTTGCACTTGGAAGAAAGCTTGCAGGCGCTGATCGATGCTCATCATTTGTTGGCTCAGTTGTTAGTTGCTTTGGGTGAGCAATTTAATGGATTCCTCCAGTTGCTTACATTTCTCCATAAGCAACCGGTAGCTTTCGACTTGTGAAGTTAGCTCACCCCGCAAGTTGGTTACTACACCCCTTAAGTTATTGAACTCTTATTGCGATGACGTATAACCGGTACCTATTGACAGGCATTTAAATGAAGTACGCATTAGTATTGCAATTAGGTAAACTTATCATATAACCATGCTCATTGAAACTTTAGTTTGAAAACTGTACTAGTTCTTTGAGTAGGAGTGAAATAACTGGATTCCCTAATGTTGAAGCCTCATCGCCAATGCCATAAATACAACCCTTCTTGTTCTTGTACGTCTTCACCCACAACTCATTTGGGTTTGGAAGTGATTGATTTGGATCTTGAGAAGTGTCATCTCCGATCCCTTGAAAGTTGATAACATTTTAAAATTCACGTTCAAAGGATTCCTAGTTTCCTACAATATCAGAACATGTGCGAGAAATCATATATATTATAATTAATGAAAGTAAAGTATACAATGTCATGTTGAACTACCAATAAAGATTGAGAATAGTTAATTGCTTACATATGTTTGTTCTGATTTCTTATCAACCCAAGTAGCATCTTCTTTACCATGGAGTTTGTGAGTGCGGCTGAATAGTTCAACAATTGTGGGCTCCGTCCCAAATTGTTTCCTCTATGTACGTGCCACACATAATTATGTCAACGACAAGCCAAACCACAGTATTAGAGTTGAAGAAATACATAGCAAATTCATTTACCAGATGTCTCCTCTGCTCATGCATAGGGATCAAGCCACAGGTATGGAGAGATGGGCCACCACTTTCTGGAGTACCCAGTCGGTTCTTCTGGGCTATTTCACGTAATTTTTTGTAACTTTCGTTCGTCCAATATTATTGGAGTTCCTCCCATTGAGCATTACCGAGGCAAACAGGCTTCTTCTTGTGCTTTCTTACTTTGCCAAAGAAGTCCTTCAAGCCTGCATTGCCTCGATTTTCAAAATTTTTTCTCATACGGTCCTCATGGATCGGATCCCAAGTAAACCACTTCTGCAATTATGAAAACAATAAATACATCAAATAATATAATAGTAATTTATCACCTTCACACAAACTGTTAATATGTAGGCACTTTAGTTACCTTGAACTCTCCAAACCACAAATCCCGTATTGGTTTGGCCACTTTACCCCAAGTAGGCCAAGCTTTGTCATATTTGCTTTGAAATATGATCGAAATCGTACTAACAGAATCCTCATTGGGGAGAAACCTAATTGAACATAACACATCAAATTGATTACTTTTGATGCAAAATTGTTGAAGTTTATGACATATAACAATTGAAGACTTACTCGTTACCATCTAGCTCAATCCAAGTTTTTGTTCGAGTGCTCCCATGACTAAATTGTACTTCACTTTCTCCAATTACAATGTGGTCTTGGGACTGGTTTGTGTTATGGTCAACGGGTTGAGGAGTAGGCTGCACAGTGTTGACAAAAGGAAGGTTTGGAGGAATGTTGTAGGCAAATTGACCGTACATAGTACTTTGGTTGAGAATGTATGAGGTCTGATAATGGAAAGCCCCAAATAGGGGAGACATTGGTCCTGAAGGACCTGGTATATGACTAGCCATTGTGGCTCCTGGGTGAACTAGGATATGAGGTACCTGAGGAAAAGATGGATCAACATCCATTGCAGTTGGATCTACGGCAGAGCTCCTACACCATCGTCCTCTGCCTCGAATGGAGGACTTACCTCGACGAGAATTGAAATCTATACCTAAAATAGATGACAACAAATACAAGTACAAATATATAATAATTGCACATATCAACTGTTTACTCAGACATCACAATACGTAGGTAACACATATTTTCAAAATTCATTCATATAATAAAAGTAAAGTCGCAACCAATAGTTTTCCATGCAAAGCACTCAAATACATAAGAATTCATTAGCACTCAATCATCTGCATCATCATCATCATCGTCATCCTCATCATCATCATCATCATCATACAAATGTAAATTTTCCTCTACTTTATCTGTTTTATCACCGTCATCCCACCCATCCTCTTCATCACCCTCATCATCCTCTACCTCATCTATCTCGTCATTAACCTCAATGAATGAAAACCCCATTTTATCATTAACCTCTTCCAGTGGTGCACTTTCATCCACTAATGATGTAGGGATAGCACCATTCACAGGTTTAACGATTGTCGTCATGTCCGTTTGTTGATAGGCAGTAGGTAGAGTGTACTACTTATCCACTCTAACCCTTGGTTTGTTTGGTATGACAACAAGTCAATTGGCTCTATCCCTTGAGCGATCTGCATATGACATGAAGTATACTTGTGATATGGTGTTTGGGAAGATGAATGGGTCCTACTTTCGGTATTTCCTTGTATGGTGCACCTTAATAAGTTTGCTTAGTTTATAAGATCGTGTCCCACGATTCAATGTGGGATCAAACTGCTCACAACTGAATAACACACATCGTTCAAGTGGTTCCCCCACATACTCAAGTTGGACAATATCCTTGAATACGCCATAATAATCATTTTTAATATTGCCTTCCCCCATACCACAAACACCAACACCACAATTATATGTTCTCTTCCCGACGCTGCGAGCTTCTGTGTGAAATTTGAATCCATTAACTCTATATGTCATCCACATCAACACATACTGATTTGGCTTCGCAGCCAATTGTGTCAAGTAGCACTATTTGTGGGTGTCGAATAGTTGAATTTAATGTACCTAAGGTGACATAACATATAGTTTTAGTTAATACAATGCACCAAACTGTTATGTTAAAATTATGAAGGAATGAGTTGTAATACTTACATTCTGACTAAACCAATCTGCAAAATGAGTTTCGATGATGGTGTCAATATCAGCGTCGTTGACATTGGGACGTGCAGTTCTGACTTGTTTTGTGAAAATTTTGTCACATTTTATGAAGGCCATTAATATACTTGCGTTCTGTATGATAATCTCAATTGGAAGTTAAGGTAGCACTAACCCTGTGTAAGATTTAACTTCATCACTATTTAACAGTACGTAAAGATGAGCAGCAATATATTCGGCATATGTGAGATACTCGGATTTTTTCCTACCAATAGCGGTCCCTTGCGATTCAAATACAGATAGAGTTGGAAAATGATTATTATGTTCATCGTCATCCTCATTTCTCTTGCATCTACTGCACATGGAGGACACATTAGAGTCGAAGTAATAGGAGGCGAAGAATGTCCTCTCAACTTCTAGGTATGCTTCTGTGATTAAACATTCAGGACACGCTTGTTGCTTTATATTTTTCTTCAATCAGCCAAAGAACCTAACAAATTCACAATTGCATTCACTTGTAAGTGATTGCACATATAAGAATTGAGATAAGGTTTCAAGGAGTACAACTTACTTTACCTCTCAAATGGATATATCTATTGGTATTATACTGGACCACCAAGTTGAGCCTCTTTTGCTAAATGCACTGGCAGGTGCTCCATTACATTGAAGAAGCCAGGACGAAAAGTCGTCTCCAACTTACACAAAATGATGACAATGTTCCGATACACTTCCTCAAGCATATCCTCTTGCAGTGTTGTTGAGCATAAGTTCTTGAAGAACTAACTTATCTAAATGAGAGGTTTTAATACATCATCTGGGAGCACACCAAATGCAATGGGTAAAAGAGTGTTCATGAACACATGACAATCATGACTTTTCATGTTATTGAACTTTGCCTCATTAGGGTCCACGATATTCCTCAAAATAGAATAATATCCACAAGACATTTGAATCTCCTTTACCCATTCACACAACTATCTTCGTTTATCCACAGGAAGTATGAACTTCGCTTTTGGTTTAACCGCCTTACCACTTGGGCCTGGATGTAAATATAATTCTTGTCTATCACATATTTCTGCAACATTTTTGATTTGGCATTATCTTTTGTATTCCCATGGACATCCATAATAGTGTTAATGATGTGTTCTTCTCAATGTGCATCACATCCAAATTATGGCGAAGCAATTGGTGTTGACAATAAGGCAACTCCCAGAATATGCTCCTCTTCATCCAATTGTGCTCATTTTTCTTAAATCCTGGTATGATAAAGTTACCATTTGTAGTTACCATTGGATAATCTTCCACCTCGGCATAAAGTTCTTCCCCAAATAAGCGGCGAGGAGGACCCCCTGTAATAATTCTACTTTTCCTAAATGTTGTTCTATTTCTTCTGAACGCATGATTCCTTGGCAAAAAACACCGATGATAATCGAACCATGAGAATTTACCTCCATTTCTCAATCTCAAAGCCTTTTGCTATTTCATACATACAGGACATGCTAATTGTCCATTAGTACTTCACCCAGATAACATTACATATGCGGAAAAATCATTGATGGTTCACATTAGAGTAGCCTTCATCTGAAATGTATGCCCCGTAGAAATGTCATATGTCTCAACTCCAACATCCTATAGCTCTTTCAACTCATTAATAAGATGTTGTAAATATACCTCTATTTTGTTGTTCAGGTTTTTAGGGCCAGGGATTAGACAAGTAAAGAACATAAATAGTGTGGTCATACACATTTTAGGGGAAAGGTTATAAGGTGTAACTACTACCGGCCAAATAGAGTATGATCTTGAAAACAAAGTGTAAGGATTAAATCCATCAACACAAAAGCCAAGCCTCACATTCCGAGGCTCGGAAGCAAAATTAGGGCATTTGTTATCGAAATATTTCCATATTACCCCATCTGATGGATGATGTAGAACACCGTCCTCATGCCAATGTTCATAATGCCATCTTATGTGCTCTGCAGTATTTCTTAATGCATACAACCTTTGCAGTCGAGGTTTTAACGGCAAGTAATACATCCTTAAGTATGACAATGGATTCTGATTCCTTTGTTGAGACCTTTGCCTCTTTCATCTTGAATGCCCACAAAACTTGCACGCATCCAGGTTTGCATCCTTCTTAAAAAATAGCATGCAACCTTTCCGACAATAATTAATTAAGACCACATCGTTGCTGAGATCTTTGACAACCTTCTTCGTTTGCCTATAGTTGTTTAGCACGTGGTTGTTAGGTAGACACATATCTTTCATTAGTTGAACAATGTCATTGAAACAATTCTGTGGCATGTTATAATCAGATTTGATACTCAACAGTCTCACTGCAGCAGAGAGCTCACTGTGGGTGGAATAATCATCATATAAGGGTTGTTGAACAGCTTGAACCGTATTATAAAATGGTTCTCGGCAAGTGCTTGACTCTTCTTCCCTTACATTTTGATTTGCCATTATAGCATCATCAACCATGTCCGCCATCCGATCTACGTACGATTCATAGTAATCATTATTAACATGACTTGAACCTCCAACTTCGTGAATTTTACTATTTGAATACCCAAAATGATATTATTGAGGTTTTATTTTCCCATGACTTATCCAAAACCAATACCCTTTCACAAAACCCTTATACATAAGGTACATCTTAATCTCATCGGGTGTTAAGTACATCCTATTTCTACATTTACCATAAGGACATCTATACTTTCCTCCATTCAGAAACTCTATCTGTCTACCTGCGAATTCATCAAATTGGTTTACTTCATTTAGAAATTCTTGCGTATAATCACTACGATCAGGCAGTAATTTATTATTTATCCACCTATGATGTGTAGGACCATTCATATTCTGCTCAAATAACAATAACAACATAAGTTCTTGGATAAGAATTAATTTTAATTAAAGTTATAATAATTGCATAAATTACTCAATTATATATTACATTTTACTTATTTATTTTTGCATGCACAAAAAAAAAACGTATAAATTTCTACAAATATACTTATATTCTTACGAATTTTACAAAAGTAATAGTTCATCCCAAGTTGAGCACTTTATTCCTCCAATATATCAAATTTCAACTTAAAATTACCAAATATGAGTCTACATTGCATTGTGCAAAATTTTCAGACAAATAAGAGTTACAACTTCATACAAACATTACATTTGAACAAAATTATAAACTAAAACATCTCATTCCACCAACATATCAACTTTTAACTTTACATTACCAAACCTAAATCCTAAATTGCATTGAATAAAATCTCCAACCAAATTAGAGTAATAACATCACACAAATACCACATTTTAACAGCATTATCAATTAAAGCATTTCATGCTACCAACATATGAAATTTTAACTTCAAACTAGCAAACCTAAACCCTAAATCGCATTTACCAAATTCTTGTAACGAATTAGAGTAATAACCTCACACAAATACCATATTTCAACAACATTATCAATTAAACCATTTCATTCCACCACCACATTAAATTTTAACTTCAAACTACCAAACCTAAACCCTAAATCGCATTTACCCAAATCTTGAAACAAATTAGAGCAATAACGTCATACAAATACCACATTTTAACATAAATATGAATTAAATATGAAATTCTAACAATGTAATACAAAAATTTGTAGAAATTACAACAAATGTAGTTGAAAAACTTACCTCAAATTGGTTGAAAATAACCAGCAAGAGGGGTGGGGGAGGGCGGTCGGCGGCTACCGGCGGCAGGGGGAGGCGGCGGCAGCGGGGGAGGGGGCTGGCGGCAGCTGGGTGGTTATGGCGGTGGTCGGACGGAGCTCCAACTCGATCTCCACACTCTCTCTCTCTCTCTCAAATTTACTTTGCGCGCGTCAAGTGAAACCAGACCCAGATCTGGTTTCATTTAAACTGGCTGACAATGGATTCGCGACGGAATTTTCATCGCTAGCCCTATTTTTTTCAAAATTTAATTTTTTTTGGGGTTAGGCGACGGAAATTCTGTCGCCAGGGGTAAATTATGACGACGGATACATTTTTCCGTCGCCAAATTTGTCGTATAATCTGACTGTTTTGTAACGCTATTTTTCCGTCGCTAGGTTCGTCGTTAAATTAGTCTGTCGCTAAATTCCGTCATTATGTTGAACTTTTTTAGTAGTGGTTATGGATAGTAGCTGTTGTGTAAATTTTACTTTGTAATATTAAAAAAAGATTAGATAAGAATAAGTACAATTGACAAAACGCGACTTCATGAGTATAAAATATTGTGCATATTACTTAAATTTTAGTTCACAAGTATTCAAAATAAAATTGAATACTAAAGAATAAAAATGATTTGTGTATTAATAACAAAACGGAGTTAAGGGCAGAAAACTAACTTTATCAAATAATTTTCACACAAAAAGTCAATCTCACCAAATTTTTATTTACAAAAAGCTAATGTAATCAGCTGACAGAAATTGCTAACACAAACAACTAACAAAAAATAATTAAGACAAATAGTTAAGACAAACATCTAATAGCAAACAACTAACAGGTGTTTACAAAATAGGCCAATGTGTGAATTAGTAGATCGTCTAGAATGATCTTTTCATTTAGGGATATTAATAGCTATTTTTTTCCCAATCTTCAGGCTTATAAATAATAAAGTCGAGTTACCTTATTGTAAATTTTTTCTATTTAGAAGACTTGATATTAAGGTTTTTTTTTGATTAATAAAGTAAGTGCATACCCTGAAATGTTTCGTCAGCTTAACCTGTTTGGAGTCATTCTCAATGCACATGAGCAAATGCGAAGTCGGGCGCACAAGAACGGAAGAAAGAAAGAAAGATTGGCCACGAAACCGCATGTCATTGGACCATCACAATAGTATACGTAACAGGAAACGAAATATAAGTATCTAATTCCATTTTTAAAGTTTCCCCCAAAAACAAGGGAAAAAAGTATTTAAAAAAAGCAGAAAACCTAACACGATCTTATCGTCAATATAATTACCTGCAGCGGTTGGCCGTTTGATTTGCCTACTGCTACTTGCTCTCCTCCATTCCATTCCCACCATTCCTTGTACTTGTTCGTAGGCCCCTTATTCCTCCCACTTCGTCTAATCCAACTATAGATAATTCATTTCAATTTTATTTCAAAATTCAGAGTAATCTTGTTGGAGGGCATCGTACATCAAGCATGTACTACCATATTGAACCATTGATGCGTTAAAATCATTAAAATTATTAGAGGTGGGTGACAGAAAACGTGTTTGATAAAATTAGTTATTTTAATAATGGTTAGTTATTTTATCAGCGGTTAGTTGTTTCATTAGTGATTCGCTGTGATCCACTAGTAATCAGTGATTAGCTGTTCAACCAGCGATTTAAAATAAATGCATTTGGTAAATATAACTGTTAAAATAGCATATTTATATAAAATGACTAATAAGGGCACAATAAATAAAGATTTTTAATAAATAAAAATAAGAATTTTATAATTTGCAATGTAATCACTAGGTAGAGGTTCTTAAAAGTTACTTTCATTAATTTTTGAGAAACACTACATAAACATCTAATCACTACCTCATCCACAACTTCACTAAACGCTTTTAAGAAGTAGTCCATAACATTTTGACCACTACAAACTACTAATCTCTACTTCAATCTCCATCCCCGAACATAACCAAAATCGATAAAGACACAAGTTAATTAGAAGCTTCACGAGGCAGATAAATTATACCTGACTCTATATTATTTGGATGTTAATAGAATTTTAAGAGATGCATGTAGAACAATCTCCCCTCTACACGCATAGGAATCAATATGAGACAAACGATCGAGTATATACACTTATAATGTCAACGCCGCATATAAATCATGTGAACAAACTTTGACTAGGTGCATACACATTAGAAGAAATTTAGAAGTCAAGAACTAATTATCAACCAGCCATATAATTTACATCACGTAATTAGTAAAGTTGTTTATATCACAAAATTAAGACTAACTAGTAATAAACCAAGCTTAGATACCAGCACGTTGTCTAGTGTAATTTAATACCGATGAGATTTTCGCTAAGTGGTTAAGATTGAGATCCTAAGTACATTAGGTCTCAGGTTCAATTCCCCTTTTTTCTCATTATATTGCACTGTCTTTGTAGCTTATTTGAATAAAAAAATATAATTTAATCAGAAAACAAAATAAACAAACATTTGTTCAATAATACTGCAATAAGAGAGGAAAAATAGATCACGAATGGGAGATTTTAACAAGCACCCACCGTAATTCTTGCCTGAATCCTATCTAACAACCTTGTACTTATTACGAACGTTCCATGCTTGCTTTCTTTTTTCTTTTGAAATATTTGTGATGAATAAATTGAAATTAAAGAGATGATTATTAAAACTTGAAAAAAATAAGGCTACTCAAAAATCAAAAATCGACCAAAAATGAAAGTATTTACAATCTTTCATTTGATGCCCTTTTACAGCCTCCCAAAATTCATTTTCATTTTTCTTGCCCATCTCCAAGATTAGAAATCATGGAAAGGTACATCAAAATCCAATAATTAAAAAAAAAGTACCAAGAAAGAGAAGGAGGGGGGGAGGAAGGAGAGAGAATTTAATCTGTCTACCGGTCAACTTGAACGAAAATTTTCTTTGCCACCGACAATCCATCATCGTCACCGACCTCTACGATCTCTCTCCCAAAATCAAACAATCGATATTTCCAGAGAGAGAAAAATCTTCTTTTCTCTCTCTTCGATCTCAGTCCTCCCAATCCGAATCCTCGGGTTCGGGTTTCTTATTCAAATCGGGCTTCTCATCAAGCCAGCAGCACGCGCCGCCTTTAGCACCACCCTGAACCGGGGGCACCACCGGCTTAACGTCTTCTTCCTGGTGGTGGTGGTGGCGGTGGTGGTGATTGGACGGCTGGCGGAAGGCGGTCTCAAGAGCGTCGACTCTAGCGCCGACCTCGATAGCCTTCTTCCGAATAGAGGCGGCGGACAAGTCGGAAAGGGCGGCGTCGTCGGCGGCGAATAAGAGGTCGGGGAAGTTGAGCCTGGCGGTGGGGCCGCGGAGGTAGTAGACGGCGGTGTCGTAGGCGCGTGCGGCGGCGATGGGGGTGGAGTAAGACCCCAACCAAATTCTAGAGCGTTTGTTGGGTTCTCGAATCTCCGCAACCCACTTCCCCCACTTCCTCATCCTTATTCCCTTGTACGGCTTCTCTCCCCTCTCTCTCTTCTTCGTTGACCCCGCCTCCATCTCAGAACCCACAAGTTTAGGAGAGAGAGAGAGAGAGAGGAATTTTGGGTAATTTGGTTTAAATCTGTATGTGTCGGAGGCTGATGATTAGTAAGTTTAGGAGAGAGAATAATTATAAGATATCACCGACATAGGATGGATGAGAGGGGTTCAGAGTTGTGGATATATATGAGGGAGGAAGTGGACGGCATGTCAAGAGAGACAGAAGGATGGCTAGCTCAGCTCAGCTCAGCTCAGCTCAGCTCAGCTCAGCTAAGCTAGCTGGCGTTGTTGGCAGTCACTTTCTCTCTCTAAATGTAATGTTAAATGTTAAACAATAATAACAAGCAGTGAGTGACTCACTTGGCTGCTTATCTATTGCTTTTGCAACTTGGCGAATGGATGGGGGGGCTGAGTTTTTTGTTCATTGGCCGTATGAAAAGGCCAGGAAGAGAGAGAGAAAAAGAGGGCAGGGAAGGCCAATACCCAGCTACATGTCAAAGTGATTATTGAGATTGGAGAGAGAGAGGGGATCATGGGGGCAAAAATCTGAGAGTGGGCAGAGAATTGTGATGTGGGTGCATTGTGTTATGTCCTGTGTGGGCATGCAGATAAAGTGAACGGGGCTGGGGTTATCTTACAAAAAGGCTATGCCATTTTGATTTCAGATCAATTTTTGTAAATGATTGATCATTTTTAGTTTGAATTGACCTTAAATAACTTAATTTTTAGGTTGAGAAGTTCATGTTGCAAAGAACCAAAATTCGAAAAAAAAAAATTGGATTATTTCAGGTCGATTTCAATTTCATGCACATTTTGGATTAGTTGTTACTTGTTACTGGCAAGGATTCAGTTAGTTCGATTTGAGTTTCAAATTTCTGACCAATTTTATTAGATCTAGTTATAGTATGGCTTTTATTAGCTATTGAGAGTTTTATGTCTATATTTAATTTAACTTATAGTGAAAAATATTTTAAAATTATTAAGGTATGTGGTTGACATTTTTCAATTTAGGTATGAAAATGAAATCATTTATTTTCATACTTTATATTTATTTAATTTGTTTTGTCTCGTGGATGTCAAGGCTTCATTAATTCCCTCGATATAGATTTGCAATTCCATATTTTTGTTGGATTTATTTAGAGGTATTTATCGGTCTAAACTCATATCAGATCAGACTGGATCGGATTGGATCGAAGACCAACTAACAGAAGAGTTATGGGCTAAAGACCGGACCGCTTAATGCATGGACGAATTGGGGCCGGACCGAATCAGGACCAGATCAAATTGGACCAAATTGTTGGCCTACCAAAATAGAGCACTTAGATAACATGGAATAACATGAGCAATCTATATTTGATTCAATATAAACAATTTCAATATATTTCTGCCATTAAGAAATTCCAATATCTTTGAATATTTGGGAAATTACTACTACTAAGATGCAAAAGAAAATGAAAATTAAACGAGGAAAAGACCAACCCTTTAAGCATTGTTGTCCTCAAATAAAATAAGAAAAAACCAACCCTTTAAACATTTCAATGATATATTTTCACCTGATTTTTATATTCGCTCGTTGGTCCGAACCAATAGAGCGGTGGACTGGACCAGACCAGATCAAAGACCGCATAAGAAAATTTTGAAGACTGTGGATTTGGTTAGGTCCGGTCCGACCCAATTCGATTTTTGATTCGGTCCAATTTTGGACCGACTAATGAACAACCGTAGATTCATTTACTTAAGCTCATGCTTTTTGGTATCATTTTCTATCGATTATGAGATGAACCAGACGTATGACATTGTATGTAAAAAAAAATAATTCTTATACTATATGGTTCCAATCCTTATCATTTTCCGTCACTTAAAATCGAACACATGCAGTCTCTAAATTGTGTGTGTGTGTTTTTTTTTTTTTTTTTGGGGGGTGGGAAAGAGAGCCTGGGAATCAAGCTTGCTTATAACAGACAAAACGTTGCCAAGCTACAACTGAAATATCCTAAGAGAGGATTGAAAGCCAATTTTTTTTTTTTTGGGGGGGGGGGGGCACAACCATTGGAACTGATCATGATTTGAGATACTAGACACCTCAAGATCAGCCAACAAGTCTGCCACTTTATTTGAATTATGAAAGCAATGGTTGATCTTCACAGCCCCCCATTGCAAAGAATTGAACTAGTGCTTTTAACGTTCTTTATTAATGAACTAGTGTTATATCCCTTACTATGCAAGGACATGAGTTAATTTTGTTATTAAAAAATAATTAAAATATACTAATTTATTAAAATAAGTTAATTTTTGTGTGATAAAATAACTATTATGCTATTATAATAGTTCATGGAGGCATACATATGTTTTTTCTTACTCTCAATTAGATCATTTAAAATTACATTTTTTTGACATTAAAATTATTTGTTGAATTATGTTAAATTTTTAACTTTTAATATGCAAGTCATAATCCTGTCATTTTTTATGAGAATATGTTACTATTCTACTAATTATTGCATAAATTATTCATTAAATGAGCAAGTCTTTTAATGTAATATAACATTGTGTTAAATTAGCATTACTTTTGTGTGACAATTCAAATGCCTATGTAGTTAGTTTTTTTTAATTAAATTTCAACTGCAAAGTAATAACATATATAATAACATATAGTGAATCCTAGTTTTTTTTCCCCCCTTTGAAAGGTTAGTAAATCCTAGTTAATAACATTAATGTTAATTAATATGAGTCAACTAACATCCACCAATTATAACTTGCCAATTCATTGTTATATGCTACATCAACATGCCACATGTCATTCATATATGATTTATATCCAACTTTTAATATATATATATATATATATATATATATATATATATATATATATATATATATATATATATATATATATATATATATGATTAGAATTTCGTGCTTTTTTTGCAATGTGGATGAACTAGTTAATTGGATAGCAACTAAGGAATCCATTTCTACTTGACAATTTTATTATTTAATTATTCATTTAACTGATGCATGCATACATAATGTGGTAATTTTTGGACCAAGTCAGGATGGTCACCCCGATTTGTGCAAGCATAACTATTTTCGACTTGCAAGTCAAGACATAGTTGTTGTAGTAGTACTATTATTGTAGCATTCTCCCCAATAAGAGCGATTGGTACGTAGTTCACATCAGTATAGTGAACTAAGCGAAGGCACCACTGAGGCATAGACTAAATATGAATACTTGAGCAAATTTCAAAGTGTAGGCCTATTTTATTAGCATTTTAGACCCACACTATATACATATTAGCCTATGCCTTACGGATCACAGCACAATGGTCTCAATATTATACAACAATGCGTTCATTTAATATATAGTGGTAATCTAAACGAAGGTTTGATTTCGATTTGCGTTATATATAGTTGGTCGTTTGACAATATTTGATCGGGTCCTACTATCCTTGCATGGATACTGGATTAGCTAGACTTCGTCTGGTAAATAACAAGCTAAGTGCCCATACAATAAATTCAGGAATATTTTCAAAATACTATTCTACAAGCACCTTAACTAGACGGATTTAAAGCATAATGATAATTAGACTGGTGATCAGTACTCCTTTTCGATCGCAAGAGGCTTATGATTTGCATGGGAAGTGGGCAAGGTAGTAGTGCCAGCTTAACGTTATAGGCAAGTGATATTTGAGACAATCACGTATAATATGAGGAGCAGTAAACAAGGATCGAGCATCATTATAATTTTTCTGAAGCATAATAATGATTAAAAAACAAGCAAACTACTAGCTAATTTATAATATCTAAGCATCTTGTGTATATTTGAGATACCTTGACCCACTGATGAGCTTTTCTAACCAATTAAAAATTTATGGTCTCTCTTACTTGAAGCTTTTCGCAAACATTATTTTCATCACTAGAATAAGAGCATTTGATAGAGACAAATCTATATGTTCCAAATGTAGACTTATGAATATGATCTCATCATGTTCGTTACTAAAGATAAGATGCAAATAAATATTTTAATTTTCTAACAGATTGAAAAGACACCTTAAAAAACTCTCATCTTTGATTTTATTTTTTTATATATTTTTTCCAAAAATGCTTAAGATATCTTCACTGATTTCAATATTATTATATATACCAATTTAATTTAACGAAAAATGAGGCTCATCTATGTCTCATCCTACATATATGCACTATATATGATATAATTAATTAAGCACCTTTTCAAATAATTGAACTGAAGGCAGAATCACATAGAAGAGTAAACATACCTAACAAAGTTGGCTGAATTTATTGACCATGTCCAGCTTCCCATTCAATCATATTATTAATTAAAAATTTAGACTCATCAAGAATTCCAAAGCTAGGTAAGAAAAGTAAATCATAGTCACTAGCTCGCTAAACTCTTTGCCAATAAGATATGCGTTCAGTCTACATAGACAAATAATAGGGATAATTATATTTGTCACGACTTGCTTGTAGTTTTCTCCTCATATTAAGTAACTAGGTACATACAATTAAATAATAGAATTAATTGTATAACTTTGAAATTGTCAAATATAATGTTAATTTTTCTTTGGAAAAAAAAAAACCCCAAATCTTCTATTGCTAAACTGCCTTGAAAAATATTACATTTTAGACATTTTGACATAATAGTAAGTCTCGTATAAGATCGCCTCATAATGATTTGAATTCATAATCCAGAACAAATTAAGATAGAAATCTTACCGATTTAAATGATGCCATGAATATTTTCAGGTTCATTTTTTTGGGGGGTAATGGAAGATTACAAAAAAGTTAAAAACTAAAAACAAATGTTGGATTGAAAACACGTTCAGGTCATGTTTAACAATTTGTTCGTTTCAAATTATTTTTGCTGAATTTATATTGATACTATTTGAGTTTATCTAAACATACATTGTATGAATTGAACTTATTTCTATTAAAATGCACTTATTTGAACTTATTTTTATTTAATTATCTCTATTGAATTAAATTTATCTGAACTCACTCTAATTTTCAAAAAAAAAAAAAAAGGGTTTAAAAGAGCATGACCTTAGTGCGTTTAAGACCAATCTCAACTAAAAGTTTAAACTGATGGTTGAAAATCTAATCTAAGAATAAGTTTATACTCTGACACGCCCCAACTAAAAGTTTAAACTGATGGTTGAAGGTTCAAAAATACATTTATACTCTAACATGGGGGTGTAGAGATTTGAACTCGAGGCCTCTCAATGTCAATTAGAAAAACTCTGATACCATATTCAAGAACAATTTTAATTAAAAATCTAAGTTGATGGTTGAGAATCTGAAAATAGATGTATAGTCTAACATAGTGATAATTAAGATTCCATTCACGAATGGTAGAATTGATCTTCAACATTGAAGTCATCATCTATACACATCTGCATAATTACAAATTGAAGAACAAATGGTGATTTATATGTTTGGCTGGTTGGTTTTTGTTTTGTTTTGTTTTGTCTTGGTATAATTTTGTCTGTTTATGTGGTTATCAATTAATTTGTGGGGGTGGAGTTAGAGGTAGAAGGAATGGGTGGGTCGGTGGTCGGTGGATACTGGGGTTTGACAGATACCGTTAGGCCGACTTTCCGTCCTCGCAATAACAACTTCTTAGCGAATGGTCTTTTTCACCCACTGGCATCCTCGTTTTGTTCCCCAAACCACAGGGGTATATTTGGGAATTCATGTATTATGGGTTTGTCCTGCGGTACAGGGAGAAATGCTATGTTGTCTTCAAGTGCTTTATTACTTTTCTTTTTTTGTCAAAGCTTTGCACTAGCTCATGCCAGGTGTCCCTCCAAAATTAAATTGACAGCTCTATTTTAATATAATTATTCTGGATTTTGGTTCTCAGCTAAAATTCCTATCTTCCTACCTCACATTCTATGTGCTAGTCCACATAGATTCGTTTAATTTTAATTGCTCCTATCTCTATTTTCCTTGCAAGTTTTAGATTTAAATTTTATAAAAGTCAAACGAAGAAAATTTGCATTAAAAAGTTATATTTTTCATGAATTAACCATAATTTAATTTTAATCCCTAAATAATCAATAATGATTAAAGATTTAGAGAGAGAGAATGCAGAACTTTGGAGGTTAAGGTAATGTTTCGTTGGATGTAAACAATTTTGCAATATAAGCAAGTCTATAATTGTATATCATTATTTTATTTTATTGTAAGAGATGATTGCAAATAATAACTAACTTGTAATTATAATTATCACAAAATATGTAATTATAATTGCATTACAAGATTAATTGTATTACATTACATTCAACCAAGTATCACATAAGAAATAAGAGTAAGTATTTGCAAAGAAGCAAATTTGTATTTAAACAGATATATTTTTTATGAATTAACAGTAATTTAATTTTAACCCGTGAATAATCAATAATGGTTAAAGGTTGAGAGAGAAAGAGTTAGCTCTGGAAGCTAAGAATTAAGCCTAAGTATTGGCAAAGAAGATGAGATTAGGACTAGTTTATCTGTTGACGTCCATAGGTTATCATTATAGTGACAAGGAAAAATTGTTGTCGAACGGATAACAAGTGCAACTCATTATTTGGAGGCCAACCAATTAAGTCACTAATTAATCTATCTATATCTTAGCTGAAATAGTACAACTTTTTTTTTTTTTTTTAAATGAAACAATCTAGCGTCCAAGTAGAGAAGAAGTACATGAAGTTGGAAAATAGCGTCTAATCAACAAGACAACTACTTGGAACAAACACTTTGCCTCTAATTAGGAATTGTGATATCCGTATTTGCGTCTGTCCTTTTAAAAAGAAAAGATAAGAAAAATGAGTCAGACGGTTGGATCAATAGGTCAAGACCTCCATTCAACTCTAGATTTTACTTGGCAGTCATACATCAGTTATTAGCCCATTGCATTTAGCTGCTGTTGGTTAATTATATTAACTATTTGATTTAGCTTATTATATTAATTTGTTGTCTCTGAAAAAAGTATTTGATAACTTAGTTATTTTTAGCAAGGCTATTTGCTAGAATTTCATTGTTTTTAAAAATAATGAAATTTTGCAATGGGTATAAGTGAATTATGAGTTGTTTTTATTGCATATTTATTTTTTCCTTCCAACATGAATTATGAGTTGTAGACTGTGACTTATGAGGCATATAGAATTACATTTATATCTTTGCCTAATTGTGATATTTATTATCACAATATTTTTGTTTAATGTTAACATAATTGTCTTTTTAGTAATAATTGAAATTTATAGGACATAATAATACTTAGAACTCAAAAGACTAATTAAGCTTCTTGGATACAAATCTTCAAGAATGGTCACTTTCTCTGGGTTGTTGAGTTGAAAGAGGAGAGGAGTGAAGAAAAGAGAGAAGGTAACAAGCAAAATAAGGAATTAGTGGCAAATTAGTAAGTAGGGTTTTTGGTTCGAATGTTATTGAGTATAATTGGTCAAAAAGAAAGGGGCAATATGCTATGATGTTGAACAGTAAATAACTCTTGCAAAAAACTAATCTAAAGAACTTTTTACAAATTAATTTGTTGGATACAAAAAGCTAATATAAAAAACTATTTAACCAAACAACTCAACGAGCCTTTTAACTAAGGTTAAACAACTAATACTGACAAAAAACTCTTTTTGATCACAAAAAATTCTTACCAAACAGGGCCTAGCCTATTTTAAGTTAGGGCCCCTTACTGAGGGTCAAGTCAAGCGATTCAAACTGAGGACCAAAAAAATCGTCTAGGACTATATTTTTTAGACTTGGTTGAGTCGAGCAGGAGGGGTTCTAATGACTAAGTCCAAACATAATATAGAGACAAATAAAATATATTATTTGGGCTTCAAATTTAAAATTTTGTTTAAAAGAAACCACTATTAAATTATTCGAATGAACTAATTGTATCATTAGCAATTTTGATATTACGACCCTGTTTGGCAAATAGCTGTTAGCTGTTTGCATTAACTGTTAACTGTTGGCTGTTTGAATTAGTTTTTTATATTAGCTGTGTGAATTAGCTATTTTTAGAAAAAATATTTGGTAAAAACTAACTGTTTCTAAAAAATATGTTGGTAAATTTTCATTTATACCCTTATTTATGAATTAGTTTTAATGAAATGTCATAATTTTTTCAAACTTATAGACAATTATGTCATTTCTACAAAAAGCTCTTCTCAAAAAAACTTATGGGAATTGTTTTTCCAAAAAGAGCTTTTCGGAGTCAAAGAGTTATTGTAAACAGTTCTTTATCAAATACTCATTAGCCATTTGATTTGATCAAAACAGTTAGAATCCTCCCAAAAACTCTTGTTATCAAACGCCCCTACATAATAAAGATATATCCCGTTGAATTATTTGTTCAAAATTCATCACTATAATTAATTGTTAGTTTAATCTAATTAAGGATCTCTCTTAAGTCGGAGGAAAGTGCACCACACTGATTCTAAGAACCGACGAACAGATGATAGAGACATGGTCCACTTCAAATTAAAAAATTAAGTACTTGTATATCATATTTGTAATCCATCAAATTTAATGTAAAGAAGTTCAATCGGTATATATGGCTAGCCATCAACATTATTGCCGTGGCCGGCTACCAAATTAGACTTTTCTTCAATCATTACTTCTTTTTTATTCCCTAATCCAAGTCTGCAACTTAATTATGCTTGTCATTCTTTAATTAGCACAACACCTAACTACTTTCTAATTATCCTTGTCTCGATTATTGACATGAAAATGGGGCGAAGGAAATTAAATCCACCTGTGGTGTGTTGGTAGAAATAATTTAGTACGTGCTTATGCTTTATACATATTTTAGCATTGACGAAATGGCAATGATAGTTCTATATTGAAGTTTTAAATCAGATGTAAATTCACTTGCGAGTTGAATCCTATCCTTTAGTTCAAATCGAATTTAAGCTCAACTTTTTTTTTCCGATTATTAATAAGATTGAACCTAAACTATGTCAGAAGGCAAATACAAAACAACCGTTAAAATGAGAGTACACTGCTAATAAAATGGGTGAATAAGTCTCTAAATGACATCATAACAACTAAAAAAGACCTCAAGAAGTCGCTGCTATCTCAATGAGCACTTGCTTGGTCACCTTAGAAATCCGATCACTTCTTACGTCAAAATTACTGCCTTTCAAGTTCCGTCCTCATGCTCCTCGTAATCCTTCTAATGGCTGGAGTTTCATCCCCTACGACACAAACACTCAACTGCCTATCCAACTCTAAGTTTTGTCGAGTAATCTCTGTAGGCGTAGGAGAGTCATGCTTGGCAATCTCTTGCACATTTTCTTTAGAGGTGGGACTCAAATGAGTGGATGTCTTCCTTAACACAGTAAGAGTGCGGGTAATAGAGCGCTCAGGCTCATTACAATTGTCCTTGAAGGACCCAATAAGAATGGAATCCCTATAAATCTTTTTTTGAATGGGTAGTTTGCCAATAAATGTCGGATGGCTATTTCTGGTTCCCATAGGCTGAGAAATTGTTCTACTATCATCAGAGCAAGTATCTTGCTCCACATACTCCTCATCAAGTTGGTCATTCTGAATATTAATGGAGGTACGTGTTATCCCATTTCTTGCAATATTTTCACAACTATCTGCCATGACATTCGAACAATTTTGAGCAACATTACCACCATTCAAATGAATACCTTCTTGACCCACAAAAGCGGTGTCATCAGCAATCCTACGCTTTGGAACCCAAATCCACTTTGAACAATTAATAACAGAGCTAAGCCCTTGGCGGTTCCTCTTTTGGAAATTCGCCCAATTGACACTAACTAAATTTGCCCAAAAAACTATCCCATGAGTTAGCTTGAATAGCATGATCTCCGTCTTCCTAGATATAAATTAGGGGTGATCAAAACCTATCAACTGGAAATTCGGTTAATCGGAAATTGGTAAATTGACAAGTCGACTCGCAAAAATTACGAACCGGAAACCGAACTGAAGCTTTGAATTTTTCGGTTTGGCAAAAAAGTGAATCGTAACCGAACCGAAAAATTCGGTTAACCGAATTTTCAGTTTGGTTACCGGTTAACCGTTAATTTAAATTATTAATTTTCAATTTTCACTCCTTTTTTAATTAATTTAACTATTTACGACACCAAATATTAATTTATACATTATTGTATGTTTAGTCTTATTTTTAATAATTATAAAATCTAGACTTGACCAATATAAAATTTATTTTTTAAAATAAAAAGGTAAGTTTTGGTTTCGGTTAACCGTGCGGTTAACCGAATCTCAAATGGTCGAACCGAAACCGAAACCACAAAATTGTTTCGGTTCGGTTAACCTTTTTTGGAAAAATCAAACAGGTCAACCTGCTTTTCGGTTCGATTTTTCGGTTTGTTTTTCGGTTTTTTTTTTTTTGGGCTTACCCCTAATATAAGCTCAACTTATATCCTACTTTAATATGCTAAAAGCCAACATATGCCAATGAATTAAACTTAAACAAGTCAATAATCACTTTAAAAGTATGAGATGAACGTTTAATTGTTTTTTAATTTTATTTTTACATACAAAAGATATGTATGTATAGTTTTACTTCAAAAAAATAATCATAATTCATAATACAGTGCCCCTACACGTACTTCTTACTTCATGTGATCCAAAGAACTTGAATTACTGATAATCCAAAACAAATATTTCACATCTCTTTTAACTTTGTAATGTTTTGAATCTTTTCTTTGCTGAAGCCTGAAAGTTTATTAAGTACACCTAAAACTTCATCTTAATCATAGGTAGATTGCTAATGAGCTAGCTAATTTGATTCAAATTAAAATGAGACACGAGATCGAACATCTTGATTAGTGTACAAATTTAGTTTACATCCTGTTATGTAGTACAGGTACTACAAGTCTTCCAATTTTATTATTATTATTATCATTATTATTATTATTATTATTTTTTTTTTATTTATTTTTTTTAATCCACGAGTGCCAATATGTAATGTGAACATAATCATGACATCCTTTTCTTTTAGAGGGGAACAGAGTATGATTTCAAACATGCATGCACCACTAGAAATTGTAAGTCTGAGTGCCAACAAAGGCGTTGCATGTGGGAAAGAGGGCTTCCCGGGGGGGGGGGGGGGGGGTTTACTTTTCTAGAGCAAATTTTACAATATAATAATAGTGATATTTAAATTTTTTTTTCCGTCAAAAGATAATTTCTGCAAAACAAAGGGGGTTAGATCTCTTCAAAAACACAAGATCTTGTGTGAAACTATCGCATTTAAGAAATATGGTGAGATGGTATATTTTATGGGTGACTTTTAATAATTTGGTGTGACTAGTAACTCATTTATGTATGACTAATAAAATTCGCCCCTAAATGAATTATTAGTCATCATAATTTAAAAAAATCATCCAAGAATTTTAGAATGGCATTCCTTTACGGTCCTTCCCAGCATATTTCCTGTGTGATATAGTCTCACCTAAAAAATAGCACCCTGAAACCGAACAACGGCTACAAATTACGATGATAATATTTTTTATATGTAAATTAGCTTCTGAAAATTCTATCACCACATTGAATGTTGACAAACAGTCTTTTTTAGTACACCTGGTAATAATGATTGAAGTGGAGCCGAAAGGATGCTCGTGTACTGCACTTTGCATGGTATTAAGCAAAGGAGTTCCCCTCCTCCCCCAAAAAAGGGGTGAACTTTTATGGTTGGGTTTAGAATGGAGTACAGTTGGGATAACAGAAGGAGCTTAGTACGCCGCTGATTTCTCTGGGATTAGATTGTCCCAATTGTTTACGTTTTGTTGGCCCCTCAAATCTTTCACGTTCTTTATGAACAACATGTGAATTCAAATACTAATCTATTATGAAAACAGAAAACTCCATCCATACCTAAACAGAAAAACCAACCCTGGTTTTTGTTTGTTGCTTTTTCAACCTAAAGCCTAAGTCTCAATTCCCCTGTATGAACACATACTCTCGATCGAGCTGTCTATGCACCTAAACCATATCATATCAATCAACACAAGCGACCACTGTCATGATTTTTGTGGGTCATGGATTGCATCGTACGTGTGGAAGTTGTTTTGAGATTATTCATGGCACGGATTTTGAGATCCAGATGTTAATTAGTTTGGTAATCACGGACGGACCCAGGTAGGAGGAATTGAAGATTTTCTCTGTGTCAATAGTTCAAAGAGTCTCTCCAACGGATTGTTCACGGGTGAAAATGGAAGAGATAGAAAGCAGGTGAGGTAAGGGAAGTGCTTCATTGGTTGCCTCACAACAAATGCCTCGTGAGGAGTCTCATTGGGGTGAGCCAGCTCTCACTCCATCTTTCGCTTGTTTTTTTTATTTTTTTAATATTTTAAATTAATTTTTTATTCTAAAAATAAAATTGTGTGTTACAAAGTGGATCTATAAATATTCTTTTATTTGGTGAGCCTTTCATTGGAGAGAAAGAAGATTGTGAGTTAAAAAGTTGGCTCATAAACTGATGTAGCAAAAGTAAGCCTCCACTGATGAGCCAAAAAAATGATTCACCATTGAGAATGCTATAAGGATCTTTAATGAACGTGTGGAATTTTCATTTTCGTTTACTGTAAAAGACCAATGCATGGTGTCAGGCATTAATTGGACGGAATGCGGTGGGATGAAAATAGGATAATATAAAAGGAAAATATTTTGAGTTGTGTAAAATCTTCACATAATTATGTGTAGCTTCCTCTGATTGCAAGATGCATGTATAATCATCTTTTATAGGTTGACTTGTTAGGGTGTTGAAGTCAGCATTTCACACCTGATTGCAAGATGCATGTATACTCGGGAACCAATAAGGTCTTGGCTTTGGTCGTGGATTCTAAATTGAAAGAGGTGGGAATCAAATGGTGGACATTGATTCATTGAATTTCTTCATTTGCAAGGAATTGAACCAAATTTGGTGGATATACCAATAAACGACAGCTTTTTTAAAAAAAAAATAAAAAATTTGTAGTTCAATTAAACTTAATAAATTCTCAGTTTAGGAATCTCAATTGCAATTCATTCAAATTGAGTAGGCCGGAAATTGATCCATCATTGATCTTAGTTAGGATGTAATTAAAAAAAGGACAGTCTGATGCGCTAGCATTCCGCGTTCACGCAGGGTCTGGGGAAGGGCTGCATCCCAAGGGGTGAATTGTAGGCAACCTAACTTGACTTTATCAGTGGCTGATTCCACGGCTCGAACCCATGACCTTTTGGTCACACAGAAACAACCTTACCGTTGCTCCAAGGCTCCCCTTGTTAGTTAGGATGTAATTAAAATGTTAAAATGTTCTAATTAATAACAGTGGTTTTAAATGATATAATATGTTGAGGAATGCAAGTGGATTACTCTGTTTTGACTCAGAGATGAAGTTCATTAATTTTGTTGGGATCCTGACAATCAAAGGTGGAGGTTGATCTTGTTGCTCCGTCTAGCTCTGCAAAAGAACTCAAGCTTGCAAGTGGATCCTCGGGATTGAGCCTTTGAGGTCTGTCAGTGCATGTATAGCCTTGGCGCTAGAGAGCTTCAATGTAAGTATGCAAGAGACTCGATTAATGGGTTAGGACCCATGCGATTTATCTAATCCTAAAAATGAGGGTTAGAGTCGGGTGAAACTTGTGACCAACTAACATGAGCCGCTAACCTTCATTTAAAAATTAAATAAAATAAATCAAAATTAAAACAAAAGACCTGGGGTTTCATTCGTTCAAAGTTTTTTGGATCTCTACTTCCTCACCTCCTTGTAGTCTCCCTTCACTCTCTCTTTTCAAATCTCACTGCTCTCAATCCTCTCATGTCCAATCTCCGATCTTTGGAATAATACTTTCAGTAAACTAAATAGTTGCTATATTATGCATTAAAATGTTTGTAATTGCGATACTTTTTTTAGAACATTCTATAATTGCTTGGCCTTTCGCATAGTCGGATGTTTAGTGTTGAAGGTTATGATGAAAATGAAATTTAATGAAGAATCTCATATTTTGTAACGAAAAGGTTTGAGAGTCAGGTCGGACCCGATGGTACGTACCCACAGGATTAAGGTCAGAGTCGAGGGTATACCGACTAGCATAAGGATCGAGTAGGGTTAGGGTCAGGAAAACCTTATTTGTCGATACTCATGACCTGACTCTCAATTTAATTAGATCCAATATGCAGCAACGGAAGGTGGTTGTGAGAGGGATTAGAGGAGAGATGGAGGAAGGAGGAGAGGTACGGTGCTCCGTTGAGGAGTAGAAAGGTCAGAAAGCCGAATGCGAGGAGAACACGAAAAGCATGGATTCTGGCGTGTTGGCCGTTCCGTTGGCTCACTCCCAGTCTCTAGAAGGCATGACTTTGACTCTCTATCCCTTAGGTTTTTAAAATTTTTTTTAAAATTTTTTTTACAGCCAGATCTCTTTGAATGATGAAGGCCTTGTTCTCCTCTTATAAGGGAAGACTATCTCTCCCTCAGGTTTGACTGGTGAAGCCTGTCCGCCTTTCAGTGGGGATGGAAATGCATCCATTCAGGGCTTAGTTTTGGACTTATCTTTAGCCATCATAGGTATGTTGGACAGCTGGGACCCAACAGCCGCGTTGTCAGATAAACATGTCCGGCCAAATTTATACATAAACATACTTCCTTAATCTAGGATTTGGACATTACATATACCAATCTGAATCGAAGTTGACCTGAATCGAAAAACCTGCAGATTAACGGATCAAATCTGATCCGAACCCGAAATTGTCTACTCAACCCAAATGTTATATATTTTTGTATTTTTTAAAAATTTTCTCTCTTAACAATAATGATTATTCATTATATCGAATCGTTTAGAGAGACGTTAGATAATTGTCACTTTTATTTGCAAATTAGACAATAGTACTTTTTCTTTCTTAATTTCATTATCATAAAATAATGTCATGCACAACTTATGAATGGGACAACTTAAAAAAGAGTCATGAAATCAGGTGAAATAACTATTTAGTCTTAAGGAAGTCAATTTAGAATAAGACGAATATTAATAATGTGCAAGTCGTACCGTTATATTTTAAGTGAGATTATCACGATCATGTCTCATCATATTTTAAGTAATATTACTTGATAATAATATAAAATTTTGATATTATAATTAAAAGATAACTGTAATATCTTTCTGCTTCTCCAATATCATTTCATTTGGTTTTCATTATAATTTGTCTCAAACTATGATACTAGCATTGGGTAGTGGACCGATCCACGTTTATGTTAGTATTGACCCAGTAATAAAATATAACTAATTAGATAATTGTAAGTTAGTTCACTAAAATATCAAATCAACAAATGAGTTATTAGCGGATCGAATTACTCCAACCAGTTAATATGCTTTAGACGGGTTGGCTCGTAAATGATCCGATCTATTATTAACCTTATTTTAATATATGGGTTGACTCAGGTAAACCAAAGGAGACTTGACCCTTTGTCCACCCGTGCATAACTTAGTATATAATAATGAAAAGTTTGCATATTTTAATATTCTTTTAAGAAATTAATGTTATAATGCTTTTTCATAAATAAGGACATTTTTAAGTAATAAATATGTTGAATTTCTAATTTTGACAAAAGAGAACCAATTCAGAAAAAACACATTGTAAATTCGCTGAATTGACACGAGATCTGCAAAATCGAAATATACTGAGTCTTATTTTATTCAAATATGAAATACACTCAACCTGTATTTTACCCGAATCTTAATATTCTCAACTCATATTTAACCCATCTATCTGAACTGACAGCTTTACGAAAGACCCATGTAAACTGCTATTATAATGAAATGGAGTACACACCCTCCCCCCATGAGTTTTGCGTGTAGTGGCATCCTCCAAATCATAAAACCGTCATCAAAGTACATGGTACAATCTGGACAATGCAAATAGGCAGTAGCTAGGTACTATAGTTGTTAAATTTTGGATTAACAAAAAAACTATCGCTGAAAGTTTACGTGTTTTTTCCTTTTCCCCCGATAATTAGATGATCAAAGTTTAAGTTTGTTTGTAGTTGCTATAAGTCGGGCTTGTTAAAAGTTTAAGTCTACTACCACTTATATCAACATTTACATCTTATCGTTCATAGAAAACATCCTAATGTTACATATGAATATCATGGCTGAATTAATCAGTTAAATTATATTAACTCAGACAAATAATAAAATCACACATAATAATAAGAGTGGGAGGCCATTTTGTGGTCATTTCTTATGATTTAAAAGGCTGATGTATTATTTGGGGGTTTCCCCTAATCATTGAACCAAGCAAAGACCAGGGTACAATAAATAAGGTGGGCATGGAATTAGACACCCTAAGAAAGCTTGTTCAATAAAAGCATTGTTTGGATCCTAATTAGTGGTTGGTGGAGGGTTACTCAATTATTAATCATATGGTTGGGCCACTTATCCGTAACACCCCAACTTACTGGTTAGAGAGAAAGAAGGAATATAATTTGTATGGCTTTAATTATTGGAATCGAAGAATAGGAAGAATATTTGATCATTAAGTGGATCTCCTTCAAGAATACATTATATGTCTCTATTAATTTCTACTTAAATTCAACGATATCTCCGGGATGACTCCCTCAAAGTTTCTTTTTTTAGAAAAAAAAATTAATTCTTAAAAAAAACAAAATTAAGGCTCAAGAAAAGGATGAATAGAAAATTAAATGTTTTTTTTGGTGCGCAGAAAATATAAGAATTATGTGACACCTCTGTAGCTCCATATGTGATATTTATCCTGGGAGACAATATACCCAAAAAAAAAAGGCAAAAAGAGGAAAAAGAGAGGATGTTTTCTAGTAAAATTTCAATTGTAAGGTGAAAACTCCCTACACACTAAGAGTCTGGTTATTAGAAGGGGTAAGGAGGAGTAGAGTGAGTAAATTACGAATAGTTACTTCTGTGATTCGTGTTTAGAAAATATTAGCAGAAAAGTAAATAAAAGTAACGTTGAGTAACTCTTATCCTTCCTTTCTCCTCTTTCATTTTCTTAACACCTCTACTCCCTACACACTAAGACTCTGTTTGGACCTTGAAAAATTTGATGGAAAGAAAAAAATTTTAAAAATTTATTTTTTTCCTTGTATTTTGGTTTAGAGAAAATCACAAAGAAAAAATATGGAGAAAAATTAGGTGAAAAAATTGATAGAAATAAGTGATAAAATTTTCCTCATAAAATTGTCAGAAAAGTTTGAGAAAAATCCCAACCTCCTCCAACCTCACATTGCTTAGATGATATCAACATGATTCAAGTAGTTCATCAACATTCAAATTTCTCATCCAAATTCTTGTATTTTTTTCTTAATCCAAACAAGATAGAAAAACTCATTTTCTCTCTACTTTTTTTTTCTTTATATTTTTTTTTCTTCAACTTTTCTTTCTACCAAATTTTCTAAGAACCAAACAGAGCGCAAATTATTCTTCTAAGACCACTCACCAGTGTGATTTTCTACCAATATTAAGTTTGGGGATTCGACAAGCACTTCTACCGTATTGAATTTATGCCAATTAAGCGAACTTGAGTCACAAACTGGACTGTTAGCCATTTTTTTAAGCATCTAGGCGTCAAAACTTTGCTAAGAAAAAGTTGTATGAATCCGAAAAACTAGGAAGGCCAAGCATAAAAACCACAATTACTGATGATAAAGAGGGTTGAATATATAGCGACTACTACATGCAGTCATTCTCTGCGAGGCCACCTTATCTTTTGATAGTTTTGGATCATCAAGTTCACACGTAGAACTAACAGCCAAGCTTAAGGACTGTTTGAGTACCCAATGTATGTTGGAATAAAATCAAACGAAACTACGTGTTGCTTAGTCATATGTTGTGAAGTGATACATGCATGCATAGTACCCTTTCTATTTCAATCCAGTTATGATCTCCATAAAAGACATGTAATTGTAGCCCCCACTTCAAGCTACAAAAAAAGCTAGCCCTAATAATATGTAAATCATGCATTTGGATAAATGATCGATAATGGTATATATATATATATATATAATATATATATATATTATATATATATATATATATATATATATATATATATATATATAATATATATATATATATATATATATATATATATATATATATATATATATATATATATTGTTGAGATGTCCATAGAATTTGATGCCTTGTACATAATTATAAATTCCATCTTGTTCACAGGTCGCCACATTTGTGTGCTGCTTTGTTTTTGTAGGCCCATCATTTTTATTGCCTCCTTCTAAATTCTACATTATCTGGTTGTGATTATTTGTTTGATTTTGCCAGGTTGAAAAGGAATCCTTCCATCTTATGGGCGACGTAATTTCAAGCGTCTAATCAGGCTCCCTAAAAGAAGTATACGTCAATTTTAAATTATGTGATGTCGAGCTTATCTTCAAAGAAATTGTATGTATATTGAAAAAAAAAATTCAAGAGATATTATAATTAAAAGACAGTTGATATAATAAATTATCATTAAAATAAAAGTCAAGTCTCGTAAAAGTTCATTTCAGTACTCCTGTATATCATGAAATTGTTAACTGTGACTCGCAAACCATTTGATATGACTGGCATGCATAAGCATGCAATGTTTGCTTGAAATAGTCAGCTTAGAACATGCGATGCTGTGAGTGAAAATGTTTGAGCCTCCAAGGTTTTTATCGTAAGAGGAAGCATGAAATGTTTTGAGTGCTACCCTTTCCTCGCCCCCCCCCCCCCCCCCCCCAAAAACCTTCTTAATATCCTGCTTAGACTAGACTAATTAGTTTAATACTGGGCTCAGTTAACGGGCCTCTGCTCATAACGACATGCAAGAAAAAGAAAAAAAACCCAACAAAAATGCTCAAATATGTGAGGTAGAAAGTGGTAACCTCTTTTCTTTTTTAAACAAGGTTAGGGATAATATCACATTATTAAAGTATGAAAATTCTGAGCTGGGAGAGAATCCAATCTCAGTGCTCTCCTCGCTGCTTAGTTTCATTAAGAAGAAGAGTATATATGTACACAGTTGTACACAAATATGGTAATTACAGGAAATTGGCAAGTGCAAGAATTAAGGCAATAACCTAATTTAGTACAGGCAAATTACACAGGGAAGCTAAATATGTCTCCAAAAGATGTGGATCCGCTAATAATCCGCCAATAAAGTAACACAATGATAGATTGAATGTTTGGCGAATAACTGTTAATTATTTACATTAATTGTTTTTGTGTGGGTTGGGTAGGGAGAATATGGTGAATAAGGTGATTCTGAAAAATACGTGAGAAAAACTACAACCAAAAGGCTAATATTAAAAAGCTAGTAATGTGAGCTTTTTGGACCAAAAGACTAGTTCAAAAAATTATTTTACCAAACTCCTAAACTTTTAAACTAGTCTTAACCCAAAAGATTTTTTTTTTTTCCAGCAAAAAACTCTTTACCAAATACCCATAGCAAAAGTCCAAAATGATTGAAGCATGATATATTAAGCGTGTCATAATGGTGAATTCAAAAATTCTATGCATAAGTCTTGCATGAAGCCATTTCACAATGATTTATCATGAAACAAATTGCATGTTCATTAACCGCCGTCCCAATTTTTTTTAAAAAAATTACCACGTAGGTGATCTCATTATAAATTATGATGAGGTCATCTCATACGAGAATTTATGAAATTTTATTCGGTATTTTGCCGCTATTAAACGCTTTAAAGTTTTATGCATGTCAATAATGGATACTCATTTTAAAAATTTTATAAGTACTTATACAAAATTTCAAAACTTTTATACAAGAATAATGGCTGCAAATTGCAACCGAAGGATGACGAATAAAATAAAACCACATCAAAGTCCTAAATGTATGATTGTGGCCTGCGCATTGGCGAACCAAGTTTGCAACAAATAGAATACAGGTTCCATAAGGTCTATGATTCAAGGAGCTGGTTTGAAAACGAAAAAGGGGTCAACCAGCTTCAAGCCCATGTGGCTGCGAGCTGGAGCTGGCATTAGCTATGACATTAATTTAGAGCTTGTTCTTTTCGTTGATTTTTTCTAATTTATTAATTTCAATCTACTTCAATCTACTTCAAGCCACTTTAACAAATTTTAACTCACTTCAGTAAAAAAATATCAACCTCAACCCACTTCAATAAAAAATACCTACTTCAACTCACTTCAACTCAGTTCAAACTATATCAACCAATTTTATCCTTTTGCCAACCCCAATTTACCAACAAAAAGAACATGCCCTTAGAGTTACAAAATGCTAGTGCATTCTAAACTTACTCAAAATAGTAGACATTCAAGTGATGTTTAGCTGAATATAATGTAATGTAATTAATCATGTTATACAATCATGATGATGTGATTTATGGTGATCATAATTTCTAGTAGTGTTGACAAAAATTCGGGTCTAGGCTGAATTTAAGTCGAACAAATTGGATAATATCAAAATTCGGAGAAGAAATTGAGAAGTAAGAATAGATAGCTGAGTTTTTCCGGGTTGTATAATTTGGACACGACTAAATTCGGATCAGAATTAGGCCTGGATAATAAAAATATGAAAAATATTGTGCCCGGATTTAAAATTCGGACGAAAAATTTATGAACACATATGGTCTTTTTCGGGTCGGATAAATTCGGATATTTTGGATCGAGCAAACTTTTGCAACTGGTAATTGCAAGATAGTTATGATTTATATATTCTCTTACAACCAAATATGATTATGGAAATACAATTAGAAACTTATTTGTATTATAAAATTGTGTACACCCACCTAAACATTACCTCGGGGTATTTGATCCAGGCAAAGACGTAGACGCATTTACGTCAATGTTTTATGCACTTTTCACCTCATATAAATAGATTAGCCTAATCTATGGACCCATTCTAGATATAGAAAACATAAGAAAGAAATAAGGCGGGGAAATTAGTTATTCCGTATAACCGTTGCCGGTTTCCTTGATTCCTTCTCTCTTCCCCCTTCTTCTCTCTTTCCCTAATCTCTTCTCCTATCAGATCCACAAAACAATGGACCCTGTTTAACTGGGCAATCGATGTTGATTAAATTCTTTGCGAAGATAACATTCAGCATAAATGAAATTTGTTGTTGATTTATCGAATTTTACATAGCTTGCCTTAAAAATGGATTTCAAAGGATTCATGCAAAAAATGACATCCTCTTCTTCTGGCAAATTCAAGGGCCAAGGCAGAGTTTTGGGCTCATCAACTTCATCATCAGGTCCTACTTCTGGCTCTCCTTATGTCAATCCTCATCGAACATCGAATCAAAACCAGAGCCCTACGTCTGTTTCTTCGTCGAATTCGAGAGCATTACATCAAAAAACATCAGACACACAACCCAGAGTGAATAGAACAACTTCCTTCCCTACAAATAATTCAAACGCATTACCTGAAAAGGCATCCATTTCTTCTGACCCACCTCCTAAAGTGAATAGAACTTCTTCATTTGAGGTTCAAAAAGCCCCTAAATCGACACCAAATGGCTCGAATTCAGATGGATTTGATCCATTTGATTCATTGATTACCACAGGAAAGAGGAACAAAAATGGGTATTCACTCAACGTGTTTGAATGCCCTGTTTGTCATTGTGGTTTTGCCTCTGAAGAGGAGGTGTCATTGCACATTGAATCCTGCATTGATAATCCTAATTCCAGAGATGAAAATCGCGATGATTTTGGTATAAATATGGGTTCTGTGGATGGTACTCAAAATGAGACAGAACCCACAAACAGATTGGAAACTTGTGTTGGTACGTATCTTTCAGGGAGCCCATCAGAGGAGTCGGTTGAGATTGTGTTAAGATTGTTGCGAAATATAGTTAAAGAACCTGAAAATAACAAGTTTCGAAAGATCCGAATGAGCAATCCTAAGATCAGGGAAGCCATCGGAGAAGTTGCTGGAGGTGTTGAATTGGTTGAATCTGTTGGATTTGTGCTCAAAGAAGAGGGAGAGGAGATGTGGGCGTTCATGGCTATCCCATCAAAAAAGAGCATTCTTATGATAGAAAAAGCCATCATATTATTGGAACCCAGAAAAAAAGTCGAACCATCGCTGTCTGGGACCTCCGCAGGGTCAGAAAGGGCGGAAGCCGAAAAAGTTGAACCGGAGAAGGTTGAAAGTAAAGAGTCAGAGGTGATCGACAGGCAAATCAAGGTGTTTTACGCAGTCTCAGAAAGGGTTGCAGCTAGGATCGAACTACCCGAGTCATTCTACAACCTGTCACTTGAAGAGGCAAAAAGAGAAGCAGAGATGAGAAGGAAGAAGATCGCAGAATCTCAGCTCCTGATACCGAAATCCTACAAGGAAAAGCAAGCTCAAGCTGTCAAAAGAAAACACACCAGAACCATCATCAGGGTTCACTTCCCAGATGGGGTTGTTCTTCAAGGAGTCTTCTCTCCTAGGGAGCCAACTAGTGCTGTCTACGAGTTCGTAAGCTCGGCATTGAAACAACAAGGAATGGAGTTCGAGTTAATACATCCCGTGCCTGTCAAAAGGCGAGTGATCCCATGTTTTCCCATGGATGGCAAGAGACAATCGACTCTTGCAGACGAGGATCTAGTGCCCTCTGCTTTGGTAAAATTCAAGCCAATTGAGACTAACGAGGATATTGTGTTCATTGGTCTTGCTAATGAACTGCTTCAAATGAGTGAGCCTCTTGGTGGCAACACTTCCTGAGCTTTCTTGTAGTGTGAGATCTTTACCCAATTGAGTTTTTGTGCACGTCCAGTTCATTTTTGAGAATGATCGCTCGTATTTTGACACGGTTTAAAGGATTTTTTGTGTTGTGCCTGAACATACAAAGGTGTAAGATTAAGACATTGGTTTACAGGTTTTCCCAAGAATTCTGTTAAAAGCATGAGAGAATAAACGTTGCATATTTTAGTGCTATGATTTTTATGAGAGTGTAAATTAGACTGCGAATACCCAAGTCTTTGAATGCATATTGGCTTTTAGTGCTATGATTTCTATGAGAGTGTAAATCAAACCATGCTGCGGATTTCTTAGCTAATGCTAGCATTTCCTGTAATCTTCCGTTTGATGTTCTTGTTTTCCCCACTCCTGGTCTTTTGCCCATCCTCTATGAGGATGTTTCTGGTGTTTCTTGGTCCTGACCTATTTGGGTTTAACAACATTTAAGGGGCCTGGCCCCTCTCGTTCACCAAAACACAAAATGTCTTTTTCTTGATGAAACCTTGGCCGGGCAGATACTGAAAGGAGCTAAATTTTATGTTGTGCTTATTAATATTACAGTTATTCTTTGAGATTAATGATCATTATTATCCCGCTTTAATCCTGATTATATCCTCCAGCTAAGTGTGAACGTTGCAGATACCAGGTGACGGTATAAGATGTACATCCATCATCTCCCCAGTTACCCACCGCCCATGTTTTTCCAACCTTTCACATTTCAACGTGACAAAACACTACATAGTAATTCGATTTACATCACGCCAACGGTGACATAAATGGTCATAAATCTTGTCTCCCATTATCGTCGCCTTGTGATGGATAAGCTATAAATTGCTAAATTATTTCTCAGTGTCTACCTATCTTAATAGTCTTTCAATGTCGAACGCCAATAATCAAGCTTCTCATTCGACGTATCAAAGCTATACCACTTTTCCAACGCACAACTCTCCGACCAATGCCTTTCCAAAATGGACTCAGAAAAATCTTTGTTAAAATAACCACAAATAGTCTCTAATTATTGGTAATAAATACAAGTTCAAATTCCATGTTTCTTTCACTTTTGCACCCGGCCATGGTACGAAGTGAGCATCATAAAGTGCATTAATTTCAATTTATTTTCAGCATCACATATCCCATTTTTACAGGTACGTATTTGCCCGTGAACTAACCAAAACTAAATAAAAAGGTATCACCCTGTGCTACAAGGTGTGTAAAGGCATAGAAAGATTTCAGGTTCACTACAGTACTACCCAAAGTAACAGTATCACTGTTCAACAAGCTACCAAGTAACTCCGGAATTTTATTTGGATTTTGGGGGGGGGGGGGGGAGCCGTTTTACCCATTCTTCTCATTGCAACACAGCACTCCGAAAAATTCACAAATGCATAAATACCCAAGCAAATAAAGCCAAAGCCAAAGCCAAAGCCAAAGCCAAAGAATGCCTACAGTTGGAGATACTTTGTAATCAAACCCCCCCCCCAATCTACAGAAGATCTTGTTACAAAACAAGTAATTCATACCACAAGAGTATCACTAGGCTGTTTGGCACGTTACTTGGGCTTCCTCCGCATTCCCATTCGTGATTTAGCATATCTGAATCAAGTTAAGCAAAACTTTTCCATATACAATAGAGTGAAGTAAATAAATGAAGGAAAAGAACAATCAACAGCCTTGCACTGAAAAGGATACTCCAAACGCAAGCCCTCACCACTTGTAGATGAGTAGAGAACTGTGCCTTGCAATTGATTAAGAGCCTCAGTTGAGCTGGCAGTGTCCTGCAACAAAATGAAAACACAGAGGTGAAGAAAGCCCTTTGCAGTTCATTACCATCACTGATGCCAAGGGTGAAGCTCCACCACCATCCATTGGTGTTCTGAACTTCTGATCAAGAAGATGTGGGATTCAATCCCTGTAAGGGCACTGAGAGAAGCAGGCTTGGCCAATTATCCATCCCGAAATCTTTTTTTTGGGGGATGCGTAATCAAGAGATATATAAATGAGACACCAAGGGGGTGATACCCATGTACAAAAGAATCAAGTACAAAAATCATCATGCCCTGAAGGTCTCATGCATAATTTTATCTACAAAATCTACGAGAGACAACTTAGAACCACCATCGAGCACAAGGCTCCAACTATACAACATCCTCAAAAAATAGAGCTTGAAATCCTGAAGGGAAGAAGCTTTGCCTTCAAAATCTGTTGGTTCCTCTCTTTCTAGGTACACCACCAAATAGCCAAAGGAACCAACTTCCAAGTTCCAACCCCTGAAGGAAATTATCCATCCTGATCCTTATACTCAAAATCCCCCCCCCCCCCAAAAAAAAAAAAAAAAAGAAAGGGGGGGCCCTCATTAGTCGTTTTCCACCTACCCGGGCAAACTGCTTCCTTCAAGCAATGCAAGTGTGTGACACGACACCCATCCTCTTCTTCCTCCTTTCACTCACCCCTTAGTGCCACCAGATACCAGCCCTAAGAATTAAAAGACATGCACTACAGGCAAGTGTAGCAGGACCGTCTGCTGAGCTCATGTATCAGCCCTCAGCCACGAGGCGCAAGACAGTGGAAGAATCATCGGATTAGAAGGCAAGGAGGGGGAAGAGCATGCATGACAATTGTAACTACAGTTGTGTTCACAAGAACCTCAAAGTCATCGTCCAGCATCTCTCAGCAAAAATATAAAGGTTGCGTTAAAACGAATACTTATTAGCCACATGTTACAGGTTGTCAACAGGTATAGTCCTCAAAACTTCCAAGATTAATATATGAACAGTTCACCCAAAAGAATTAAAAAAAATCGGGCAATAATTTTACCGGATCAGCATTGGTGAATTATACAGTTCCCAGAAGTACAGTCCTGAAAACCAAGACAATTATGGGTGACAAGACAGAAATCAGCATTGGTGATTGTTTTGCTGGCGCATAAGGAAGGGGTCTTTCAGTGAAATTTTGTTGGGAAAGCGGAATCAGCACAATCCAAGCACCAGCAAGCATAAGGTTGGCTGGCACAGGAAAGAGGAACAGGGTGACGGCTAAGTGTTTAGTAGAGGTGATGATAAGAGAAATAGCCATCAAAAGGGCTCATGGATTGGGACATAAGAAGACAACAAGAGCTTGCAGCAGGGTGGGAACGTTCCTAAGACAGAGGGGAGAGAAGTGGACGGCATTGTGTTTGGTATGGTGGCTCACCCTTATCTCTTGAATTGCCAACCAAGGCCAAAAATGCAGCGAATTCATCTGTAATCCTAAATTCTGAACTTATTTTAGAATTTATTTGAATTTATTCTGAACTTATCTGCTAAACTTATTTTGAAAAATAGAAGCTGAAAAGAATAGGGCCTAACTAAACAACCCATGCCATCATTGGGACAAAAATGTCAGAAGAGGTAGGATGAATGTTTTATTCAACCAGATGCACTGCCAAGTTCCCGTGACAGCAGACTGACACAATTTGCGTCAATGCTGCATGCTGAAATTGTAGAAGATCCAAAAATTCAGCCATGAACATGCAATCGCCCCTCCCCCCAAAAAAGGTCCCAAACAATTTTCCGAAAGGAATAGCACCCCGATGAAGAAAACTATGCAAAGTTGCTTCATTAGTGCTCAAACAGCTAAACACACATTGAAAATTTGAGATAACCCAATCTAGTGACCTGCTGTAGAGCATATCATTAGTATTCACACTTACCAGATTTGACAACAAAGCATGGGTAGAACTTACACTTTCCCTCCTCCTGAGACCAATGAAATAGAGGCCTATATGGTTAGGCAGGGAAGAAAGTCCCCAGCAAGTACCAGGCACACTGAACACCTTGCCTTATATCCCTTTCATCTAACTCTCCAGCAGAAGAGCTGATACAGCAGCATCAGCACCACTGCTGCCACCATGCTCAGAAACAAAAAGATTAACCCCGAGGACCCAACATATAGATTTTGGGGAAGACAAAAGGTTGACAAGACCCTCAAACTACATAATTTGGCCTTCATCGTTCTCTACAGAAGGATGGATTGGCTTTGGCCAAGGCCCAAAAAACTCCCAGAGACGGTCACTAACTCATCGATTTAAGCTGAAGCAGCTGGTTTTCAGCCCATGCCCAAGCGACCCACAGCTCCCTAAAACCACAAGAAACGGACTAAATACAGCCACAGCTGTAGGCTTCAACAGAACAGCAGCCACCATGGACACCCCTCAAACCCAAAGCCATATGCCTCCGAGTTTGTAAACAGATGCAGCACATACTGAGATGCACTTCCACATGATAGTTGCGCGGAGATTAAATAATTGAGTTGTGCATTTGCGGAAAGTACGACATAACGACGCAATAAGAAATATATTATACCATAACATACCAGAATTCACTGAAGTATTGAACACAGTAAGAAAGAAAAGGGTACGCGAAACCAGCACCTGGAAGTCAACAAAGGCAACAGGAGACCCATAGGTGCTCTGAATCTTCAGCTTTAAGTATCCCCGACATCTGTGAAAAAGTTGACAGCGCATAACACTTTCAGAATAAAACAGGCAAGAAATAAATGACAGCAATCTGGGGGTAAAAAGGGCACAACACAGGCTGCTATAAACCTTGAAAAAACTTGTATTAGCTCTTGCTCTGTACAATTAGGACCGAGATTAGCCACAAAAATTGTTGGACATGGAGGATTGTTTTGTGCAGCACGAGAAGCTGCATGATCCTTCTGCAAAAAATATGGCCAGAACCTCTTAGACAATCCAGATGGATTCAAATCATACAAAATTATCCAATCATTGATATGGGTTTTAAAATTCCAATGAAATAAAACATAGCAAAACAAAACAAGAGAAAAGAACAGTATCCCAAATAAATCCAAACTAGAATGTGGCGGTGGCAATTCACATTCAGAAATAATTTTGTTAGATATAAAGGAAGAATGAGAAGAATTAAGATAATGAAGATTCACAGTGAATAAAGCAGCAAATAGTGCCCTTTCTAAGTACCAACTGGAGAAAAGCACAAACAGAAAATGCTGCTTAACAGTGCATATAAATCACACTAACAATGGCAAGATAATTAACCAAAGCTATTACTAACCAGTCTTGCAGCATCTGCTTCACCAATGCCTCTCCCATCGAAGTTCAAATTACTGAATGCAAAATTTCAAAAAAAAAGGATGGACAATCAGTAATTTTGACCAGAAACAAATCAAGACACCTACCTTACGCTAGCACAAAAAAGTTTGAGAGGATGATCATTAAGGCCTGAAGATGAGTTGGAAGGAATAACTCAAAAGATGTAGCTGTGCTTTATTAGCTAAACGGACATCCCATTCCAAGTAATAAAGATGTGCAGTAGTGCAGTTGACCTTTGTGTAGATGTATAACCAATCGTGTTGTAAGCAGAGTTACCCATTCCAGGATTGTGAAAGCTGCCAACACCTGCTAGTGCCCAACCGTGGAAAAACATGTGCAATGTGAGTTTGTAGACAATGGTGTCATGTGGCTAACTAGCATTCTGAGAAAAGAGATAAGAGATTGTGAAATGTCAAATAACAGAACCTACAAAAGTTAACTTTCTACTAATTCACGTCCTTGTCCAGCAAGGTTCTTATGGTGCATTCACCAGCCAATAGCATAGAAAGCAACAACTTACTTGAAGAGATTAAAAAGGTCAGAAGTTTGTTCCCTCCCGCAACCCCCACCCCACCCGAGGTGTGACTTGGGGTAATCGTTTGATTGCGCGGTAGATTAATACGAAGCTCAATCCAAAATGCTCTTAGAAACCATCTTACCCAAATCGTAACTGCCCCTTGAATAAACAGGAGATCCCTTAAACTTCTTATCAAGATGAGGTCCTTCATCATCTGATTGCCAAACATTTACAAGTTTTTAGAAAGAATGAAATTATTATTGGGGGAAGGAGGCAGTAATAGTCCTATCAAATACCTGTCCTCTGGCGCTTAGATCGTGAATTTGATTTTGCGAGGTCAATATATAAGGTTGAACCTTTTTCTAGATCAAAAACCATGCCCTAACATAAGTGCATAAAGAGTTCTCAATCAGGATATCACAATAATCTACACATTAAAAAAAAAAGTCCATTTACAGACCAGCTAATTATATGCACATGTGCAAACAATATCATAATGTTCGTATTTTACAGAACTAATATCCATCACACACACGCACTCTTCCGATGTCTAATTCTCTCTACCACCTGGGCTTTCCTGTGTCTCATCTCCAACGAGTCAACAATGTAGATTTGTCAGCTGCCTTTGATCTCACCAGTGGTGAAGGGTGGTAGAGGAGGAGATGATGGCTAAATTGGAGGGGGGGATTGTAGGAAAAATAGAATTTGGGTGGTTTGAAGATGGTGCATAGGTAATCTTTGAGTTTACTTTTTAAGTATGTCAAATTTTTGTAAATATTCTCATCTTAAATTTATTTTGTTGTCAATTATCTTACTTCAGAGGTCTATTAGGCTATTTAACAGGACAAAAAGGGTGTAAAAGATACTTTCAACAAGCATAAGATACCATATAATTACTTTTAAAAAGTTATGATCCTAAAAATACTCACAACAAAAGTAAAGGTTCCATTTTGTAATATTTTGCTCTAGATAAAGAATAAAATAGAATGACATAGCATGCATTAAATTAATAGTCATAGTCACTACTTACATATCTTCTCACACAACAGGGTGAAAACCCTATGTGTTTACTTCACTGCACTCACTAGTCCTCTCTCCCACCCTTCTTTCTCTCAAACTAAAAGTACAGCTTCAACAAGTGATTCTTCATTCAGTATTTAGCCGCAATTAACCATGAAATCCTTTCTCAACCTATTTCTTTCTTTTTGTCTCAAACTTCAAACTTTGTTTCCTATTGGGCAGGACAGAAGAAACTGAAATAACAACATCAAGCCCTCAAACCAAATTGTGTTAGACAATGAAAGTTCCTTCTGCATGTTTGTGCAAGGGTATGTGTGTGTTTTTCTTGAGGGGTTGTCTTAATACAAGATTCAGAATGCTTTTGGACTGGAATAGAAAATCGCAAATATCCAAGGTTTCTTAATTGTCAGTATCATTCAACCTAAAGCTGATTGTCCTGACCCGGAAGGCAACAAATGAAAAAGAACAGAATTTCACGATGTATCCCTCTTGTCCCCCCCCCCCCCAAAAAAAAAAAACCCCACCCAAACAATGAATAAAGTATGTCAACTACTTCAAACATCTAATCCATACTTGACCATGATCAACCAAGGATGACATTGAGTAACAGGTCATGAACGTCATCAGCAGCAGCAGCCTACAGTTCCATTTTTGCAGTTGCCATGGTTAACAACTAGTCTCCCGGCCTAAGACACGTCGTTATTTCCATGCTGATGTTGGCTATCAAGAACTAATAGCTAGCTCTATGCATAGTGGAAACTGGCAACAATAGATTACCAGAATAACTACCTCATAAACAACAGTGTTCCGTTTAATCAGGGCATCATAATATATTCTTACATTTAACGCATGCATTGCAGCGACGGCTGACTGCTGATCTGAAAATACAGCAAATGCAAATGGCTGCACACCAAAAAGATTTGTCAGAGCATGAAAATTCACTTGTCATAGAATTTTACTCATGAACCCATGCGATAAAAGGGGGAAAAATAGAATTCAAAAATAGAATTCTCCCAGGAATTAGATTAATGCTATGTTCATTTCATCTATTGTGCTCAAATCTGCTGTGGAAATTAATGAGAAGCCCTTAAATTAAAGTAAAGCTTTGAAACTTCAAATTAGACATACAATTACCACAACAATACGTCAAAGTCCAACGTCAATTCAAGTTAGGGTTCTGCCCAAAGCCTCAAAAATTAACCGAAATGTCAAATAACATTCGATCTCAACAGGCAATTTCTCAACCAAAAACAAGACAAAGACAACAATTCCTGTGGAGATGTACTCGGATACAATTTCAATGACCTGATTATTCCTGGTAATAGGGCGGAGATTGGAGGACTCGTAGCCAGGGAACTCCCGGAAAAGATTGTAAATTTCTCGAGGCTTGACATCTTCAGGGAGGCCGGCGACGAAGAGAGTCCGGACCTCGTCGTACAATGAATGCGAAGAGCGGGAAAAGGCGGAAGCGGAGGGAGGCGGCGAGTGGAGCGACGGGGGAGGGATGTGGTGTAACGGCGCCGCCAACGGCGGAGGAGTACCGAGAGACGGCTGATGCGGCGGAGGAGGGTGGTGATATTGGGGGTGAGGGTAGAGAGAGGAGTGGATGCCTGGTGGTGGAGGGGGAGGGGCAGCATAGTAAGCAGCCATGTCGTCCATATCGCCAAGGCAGACAAGAGTCAGCAGGAATTGACGGAGGGGTTGATCAACAGTCGACAATCGCCGTTCCAGCCCAAGTCCAATGAGCTTTGCTTCAAATCAATTGCGGCCTCTAGGGCTAAGCTTTGCTTAAACACCAACACTTATGTTTCAGTTACACGTCGTCTTTGGCAAATAGCTAACAATTATTAGTTATTAATTATTTATATTAACTGCTAGCTGTACGCTATTTGACTTAACTATTTATATTAATTATTTTATTTAACTATTTATTGAAAATTATTTGATAAAATTAACTGTTTTTGATAAAGTTGTGAGATAAAAAGGGTGTTTGATAACAATAATTTTTTGGGGTAAAAGGGTTGTTTAGAGGTGTTTTAGCTATTTTAACCAAGTCAAATAGCTAATTTGGTGTTTGGTAAACAGATATTTAAAACAGCTATTTGGCCCCAAAAAGTTCTTTTTTAAAAGGTTGTTTCCATTAGCCTTTATAAAAGAGTTTTTTTATAGAAACGACATATTTGTCCAAGAGTTTAAACAAATTACATTACATGCCTTTAAATTGTATTTTTGTAATGTTGTTTTTATAAAATAGGATAGTATCATAAATTGTTCCTTGAAGGTTTATAATAGTAGCATTCGAATCTAGTCAGATCTTGAGGATTAAAAGAGTAGAGGTATTTTCTTTAGTTTTATTTTTTTGAGACAAAAATAAACTATTGAAGTTGCATTATCTCCTTTATTATTTGTATTTTTTAGCCAAGTAGTATAGTTTTTGGTATAGATTTTCTAATTTTGCTAGTTTATTGTATCAAGTTTATTAGTTCTCTCACTATGCATCTTTGTGAACGTTTGATATTTACACTTTAAATTATTCAGTTCCCATTCCGATTACTTAGATAGTGAACCTTTGATTGATGCAAAATAGTAACATTTGATACTATGTTTTGTATGAATTGAATATAATGAAAACAAAATCATTAGAAATTCGTATAAATTTCAATTTCAATTTATAAATCAAAAAATTAAAAAAAAAACAAAATAACGTTATACAACATCGGCATTATTTGTATAAGTACAAATTGAAAAGAAAAAATATACACAATGAATATAAGTTATGTAGAATTTAGGCTCTTATCAATGAAGTTTCCCTTCTTTTCTTTTTCTTTTTTTTGGTGATCATAAATGAAGTTAATTTATACATATGGCACCAATTTAATTCTTTTGAAAAAGGAATTGACCAATAAATAAAAAATATGTTCTATTAAGAAATAATTTAGATATAAGGATATAAATGAAATTTTACCAAATATCTTTCTTAAAAACAGCTAACTTTACTAAATATCTTTTCTACAAATAGCTAATTCAAATAGCGAATGCAAACAGCTAACAGCTAAAAGTTGACAGTTATTTGCCAAATAGGGCCATAGCTTAGTCATCCGAAAACTCTTTCAAAAAGCTCATAGAATTAGTTTTTTCAAATTAGCTTTCTGGATTCAGAAAGCTCTTCTAAAAGGTCTTTTCATCAAATACCCAAATTAGCTTTTTTACTTAGTCAAACAGTTAATCTTGATTAAAAAAACACTTTTTGATAGATAAAAAAAACTTTTCAAAAAGTTATTTGTCAAACACCAACATAGTTTGTACACTTGTATTTATAAGCCTACTGAATATTGGTGTGTCACGATTTAAACTATAGAAGTTTTATTTTTCAAACAAAAATTTGAAAATAGAGAAGAAATTTAAAAAATAAAAAATAATCTATATAACTATATATAAAATTGAGTGGTTTCACATGTGTTTGTCAAGTGTCATAACTTTATTGATTGGTCTATTAGTACTTTAATTTATTTTGTATCTTTTATCATATATATAGTTAATTTTCTATTTTTTTTTCTTATGTGCTTCATAAGACCTTTAATCTTCTTCTTAATCAATTACTTAGAAATGTCATTAATAAATATTTACTCATATGTAAAAATAACACATAAGTAAATCTAAAAACTCAGTAGATACAAAGATTATTCAACTAATAAAATAAATCCAAATGAGAAAACGGTCTTGTTGACAAAGTATTATAATTTTAGACATTGACATGTTATTTAATTGAACACTTGCATGGCAAGGAGAATAGTTCTAGTTATTTATAATAGCTTAGGTCTATAAATTTGAATCAACCTAACAATATCTGCCTACACAGCAAGGCCTGTTAAGTAGTTAATCCTATAATTTTGAATTTTTGCAAAATTTACAATTTTAGATTCTTCTAAATAAATTTATTTCAAATTTCAAATTATCGCAAGTTTTATAAGAGTACCTGATCAAAAAAAAAAAATTTATAGGCATATATTTTATATTATTATGTTCATAATTCTTCTTATTATAAATTATATCATAGTGTCTTTAAATTTTGATAATTTCCTAATTTGTTTATAAAGTCTCACCTAATTCAATCATCTGGATTGTTTACCTAAAACTCTTCAGAGAGTTTTTTTTGGGGCTCAAATCAATCCTTTCACTCCCCTCCCCCCCCCCCCCCCCCCCCCCCCCCCAAAAAAAAATCCAAGAAAGGAGGAAAAAAAAAAAAACAAGTGTTTCAGTGCTCATTCCCCTCTCCTCACCCTCTATAAAATCATATAATCGTTTGGAGGGGACTACCTCTCTTTCGAGGAAAAATCACTGCCAGGTACCCCACTTTGTGTGGAAATCATAAATAAGAGACCATGTTATTAGAATATATATAAAAGTACACAATATTATGTAGAAACTATTTTAAGAGGACCATTTACTGTTTACATTTTCTTTTAAACCCTTAAACTTTTTATATTTGCAAATCTACCCTCAATCCTTAAAAACTTACTTTCGAAAAATTAAAAATTGTGTTTGTGGTTTTTTGCTCACTAATAGATCTCGACATTCTCTTTCATCTGGTATCAGAGTCATGTGCACAAAAATAATTAAGATTATTAAGTTAATTAATGATTAATTAAGCTAATTAACTGTGATTAGCTAAGATTAATACTTGAACCATCATCTGCTTGCCCTAGACCTAATTATTCACATATTGTTCACGCACCGGAAGGTAATATCTCATTAGCACATTAACTAAACTATATCACTCATATAATTTTAGAATTAAAGGTTGAATTACCTAAAATTAAGATTGAATTGAAAGACCTTAAGAATCAGTTAACTATTATGCATCTTTCTCTTATTAACGAACTTAGATATAGTGAAAAAGCTAATCCTAGAATTAGCACTTTTTTCCAGCATAAATATCCCTTCCAAAATTCAAAAAATAGGATTTCATTTTCTTTACAAAAGATAAAAATCCAAAAAGAAATAGGAGAACAATCTGGAGAGAAATCGACTGAAAAGAAAGGAAAAAAGGATGGAGTATAAACAACATTCCCCTGAAGAACTACAAAAAATGTTTGATAAAGAACAAAATCCCAAAGAACTAAACAAAATCATGAGCGCTATTAGTGATAAATATGATGTTTTATTTGATGATAATGAAGAGACTAATAATGGTCAACTAGAAGAAGAAATGTATCAGCAAATGAATCTTATTAAACTCGATGATTTTAATGTGTTACCACTAGAAGAAATTAAACGAAAATTAGATAAAAAATATGATAAAATGGTTGCGGAAAATGAGGTTAACGAAATCGGAGAAGAAATTGACTTACATGAAAGGGAGACTAATCTTGTTAATAATGTCATTCCTAAACCTAAAGAATTTGATGAACCTTCCAGAAGAAACACTCATTTCTTAAGACATAGGTATGTTCCTGCAGGACGAACAAGCAATTTTTCTTTCGAGTTTATCCCAAAGAAAACTACCACTTATGAAGAAATTGGTCTTACCCCAATTAGCCAAATTGGTTATATCTTAAACATCGATGGAGCCCGTAATAGAGAGGAAATATTTGAGCACTGGAAAAGAAGAATGAACAGTGTCTTAAACCTTAATACTACGTGGACTGCGGCTAATTGTCTTAATTATATCGAACATAGTTTTTCCGGCACTGTAGCTGACTGGTATGATTCATTAAGTGAAGAGGGTAAAAATACATTAAGAACAATGGAAACACCAGCTGCTATGTTTAGAAGTCTGTGTAAAGAAATTAAAACTGAATTCATCGGAACTAAAATTAATTCTGAAGAAAAAGCACGAGAATGGCAACGAAAAATTAATAACATAGAACTGTGGGATATGAGATATCTAAAAAATTATATTGCAGAATTTAGTCAATGCTATTACAAAATTGGGCATAATAAAATCAATCTTGGCATGTTCTATGGTAAGTTGCCATATCCTATAAATTCTACAATTAATGAAAAATACATGGCATGGTTAGAACGAACAGATGTTGTTGATACCCTTGGTTCGAGAATTTCCTACGTACGAAAAGGGGTCAATGAACAATGCCTTGATCAGCAAAAGCAAAAGAAGATTAAGAAGCAGTTCTTAACTTGCTGGAATTCACCTCACCAATAGGGAAAAGAATTTGAGAAAAGAAGAAAAAAAAAATTCTATAAGAAAAAGAGTTTTAAAAGCAGAGGGGGAAAAAATATAGAAGAAAATATTACAATAAATCAAGTCCTAAAAAATATAGATTTTTTAGGAAAGCTGTTTATTGCCCGGCAGGTAAAAACAACTGTAAATGTTGGGCATATGGAGAAGTAGGGCATTATGCTAATGAATGCAAAAACAGAAAGAATAACAAACTTATTGAAACATTAGGAAGTCTAGATTATGTTGAGCTTAGTGAAGATGAGGCTTTAGACCTAGCTCTAGGCAATAACAAATGAATTGTTGAAATCATAGAGGACAATGAATATGAACAAAGTGATTATGAAGAAACTAGTCATATGATGAAAAGTAACTTAGTAAGCCTTGGTGATCTCTAAGGAGAAGAGTTTGTAGTAGACAATGATCATGAAGAAGTCAAAGGAGATTGGGTTCCACCCATAATCCAAAAAAATATGATCTATAAAAAATCTATTTTTCAATTAAAAAGCAAATATGTATGTAAAATGATAGAAGGAGATATGGAAATAAAGGATTGTGAGTATGACGTTGGGGAAGTTAATCTTATTAATTGGGAGAATATCCTTAAGCATAACAAAGATAGAAAATATAAGTACATCCATGTCGGAAGTGTCCAAGTTCAAATCACTCCATTACAATATTATGGTAAAGATATAGATTTTTACACTTTACTCTGTGATATTAGGCATACCAAATTTAATAATCAGATAATTATAGGGATAAAAATCAATTTATGTAATAGGTCAGTAGGTTTCAACTGTCGACCTGGATATTACGTAAGTCTAAAAGATGAATTTGCAAAAAACTTCCTATCCCTTAAGATAAAAACAGTTGGGATGGATATGAAAAGAGGAGGATATCCTTTAAGGATATTTTGAAAAATTATCTACAAATTAAATAATACGATAGACCCTAAGACTAAGGTAACAATGATAGAAGCAAAAAAACTTGCAAGTCCTACCACCATGCAAAAGATTCAGAGGATCAAGTCCAATCCACAGGAGATAAAAATCGATCGATCTTGAATATCTAACTTTACCAATCCTACAAAGATTAATAAGAAAAATATAATAAAAATTGATGAGGAAGGTAAGATCACCATTAAACCTCAACTATTAAGAAGCGTAAGTACAAGATCAGATTGGGGAGAAAGATCTTCATCCGCTAAAGGAGAGTTTAAAGAAGATGATACAATTAGCCTAACCAGTGAAATGAGTAGAATGAGTTTTGAGGCTGTAAGACCCAGTCTAGATAGAGAAGTCATTGGGTACAAAACTAGAACTGTCAGTGAGCCTATTTATGAAGATGAATTAGTCAAAAATATGACTATAGAAATATCCTATGAAGCTACCAATACAAATCCTAATAGCATCTATATAACAATAAAGATATGTTTGGAAGGACATAACAAATATGAATTGTGTACTTATATAGATAGTGGTTGTTCTGTATGCTTTGGAAAAAGGTCATTATTTCCTGAATTTATGTGGAAAAGAGTTAAAAATCATTTACAAGTAAGGATAGCTGATAATAGTGTTATGAGCCACAATGAAGCCATAGAAGGATTATCCATAGAATTAGGAAGAGTTCAATGTATTATACCAGTTCTATGGGCTACTGATCAACCCTCTCATGATATGATTATTGGAAATAATTTTCAAAGATTGTATTCTCCTTGCACTCAGACCATAAACCAAATAATATTTACAATTAATGGTCACTCAGTTCCGATTGAAAAATTAAGTAAGGCTTACACTCATCAGAAAATTGAATTTACACGCAGCCAGCGTGGTGAGAAGGTAATGTCTGCACAGTGAGAAGTAACACTAACAATTTCATTACTCGAGTTATCTGCTAAAGAGCAGATTGTTGAATAACAAAAATAATTATGTAAAGAACTCTACTCTAATAACCCTCTAAAATTCTGGGATAAAGACAAAATATTTGCTAAAATTACTTTACTAAATCCCAATACTATCATTCGAATCAAATAAATGGTATATACCCACCAGGATATCCAAGAATTTGATAAACAAATTAAAGAATTTCTTGACAAAGGATTAATTAGAAACAGCAAGAGTCCTCATACTAGTCATGCTTTCATGGAAAGAAATCATACTGAAGAAAAAAGAAGAAATGTTAGAATGGTAATCAATTACAAAAAGCTTAATGATAATACTGTCTTTGATGGTTATTATATTCCTAATCAAATAGTCCTTTTCAACAGAATTCAAGGAGCCTCTTGGTTCTTAAAATGGATTGCAAGAGTGGTTATTGGCAGATAAAAATAAATGAGGAAAGTATTCCTTTAACTGTATTTAGTACCCTACAAGGACATTATGAATGGATAGTGATGTCATTTGGTCTTAAAAATACACCCAAATATTCCAGAGAAGAATGGATAACATCTTCAAAGATTTTAATTATTGTTATCTGGTATACATTGATGATATCCTTATCTTTTTCAAAACCATAGAGCATGATAAATATGATGTATTGGCTGTCACCCAAAGATGCATTGACCATGGTATTATGCATTTATGCTGAATAAGAAATTAAATTTTTAGCTCTAGAAATAAAAGTTGGACAGATTATTTTACAAAAACATATTCTGGAAAAAGTAGAAAATTTTCATGAAAAAATTAAAGATTGGAAGCAACTAGAAAGGTTTCTAGGGTGTCTTACCTCTGCTTCTGATTTCATTAAAGATTTAGCTAAATTTAAAAAACCATTACAGTAAAAACTCAATAAAGATGTTAGCTAGACATGGACTATTAACGATATAAAGATTGTTCAAAATTTCAAGAAGATGTGTAAAATTCTTCCTGCCTTAATTTGCCTAACCACAAAGATGATTTAATTCTTGAGACAGATACCAGCAATGAGTACTGGAGTGCGGTACTCAAAATTCAAAGAAGGAGAAAAATTCTGTAAATATTATAGTGGAAGTTTTAATAAAGCAGAATGCAACTATCCCACGATGGAAAAAGAAATTCTTGCAGTCATAAGGGGAATTGAAAATTTCTTAATCTTTTTAGCCCCTAAACCTTTTCTCATTCGAATTGATTGTAAAAGAATACTCAATTTTATGAAAAAGAATTTATCAAATATGCAAGCGCAAGGGTGACTCCTGCATTGGCAATTATGGCTTAATCAGTTTTCCTTCTCTATTGAACATATACAGGGATCGAAGAGCTCTCTGACAGACAGTCTAACTCGAGAACTCGCCAATGGTGATCATCAAAGCCGACCTCTTGTCAGAAAAGGAGGAAATCCTTAATAAAATGCCACTTCTACTGGAACGGGTTACACCTTCTAGTAAAGTCCTTATTGATAACCTAAAATTCCATACAAAAAGTAGATCACGCTTTGATCTACTTTCTACTATTTACCTAATAGCTCAAAGATTTTCTCTTCTAGAATTACAAATTAGCTATCTTCGGTGTCCTTATGATATCCAAGAAAAAATAAGTTCTCATATCTAAGAAAAATGGTTCAATGAATGGTATGCAACCTGCATCGACTTTTATCATCATTATTCCTGTGATATTTGGGAGTCTTGGAGTACAATAATCTATTTTCCCGACAAATCCGGAGTCGGTGGCATTTGTTTTCCAACCAATTCATTATCTTCCTGTGATCCTGTCTTCAAAGCCTGAAAGTATGGGATGGTACTTTACTTCTCATAAGTCTCAGATCCAAATTTTTCATTTTTCTCAACCTTAACTAAGTTCCAACAATACATGTTCAAAAGGTTCTATTGAATTCTTAAATCTCCTGAAGGACCAACAAAAATTCTAGTTCGCAGATACCTAACTTTAGAGGTTTACAGCACCCTGATTGAATATGAAAATGGAAAAGCCAAATCAGCCCATTATCTTGTTCAACTCGTTGATTGCAACGATCCCAATGATCAACGACAAAATTGGATTCATGGAGACCGGTAAATGTAGTTATTAATCCTGCATTAGCAAGGGCTATTGGATTTTTTAACATTTATCATCAATATTGGGCACTGATCGAAAAAGGAAAAATGTTAATGCATTGTGGAAACACTACTTTTGCCTATAGTAACGAGTTCGAAGATTACATGAAAGTAGATGGTGTAGAATCTGAAGATATTTTTGATTATCTCTTTGATGTTGAAGGTGGAAAATTCTTATCAGAAAATGAGAAAAAATATCTCCTTGAATTATTTAAAGAATGGGATCCAGAGCATCTTAAGCAAATTAATAAAGATTTTAATGATTACCTAGATAATGATGGTCTGGAAGATATAATTGGAGATGAAGGCATGCAGAATCTCAATAATGATGACTAATCTTGTCATTATTAAAATTTCTGAAAAAGCTGTCCCATTATTGTACTATTTTTGACAAGTGTCTGGTTTGTAAAATAAAGTGTGTACTGTAGCCGATAGTGTACTGTAGACAACTGTAACCATGTGAAAAATCTTTATGTACTGTAGCCTTTAGGGCATCCTATGTACCCCCATCTCCTCTATAAATAGAGAGGCCGAGAGCTGAGAAAGACATGGTAATTTGAGCATTCTTGAGTAAGAGAGAAGTTGGGATCCTTCATTTCTCCATGAGTACGCGTCTCTAATGATCTTAACTTAAGTTTCTCTTCAAAGCATTCCATTGTAATATAACCACTTTCAAGCTTTTAACTAAAGAAGTTTCCCAGTAGGAAACGTTATCCAATTGAACCTTATGTCTTAAATATTATAAGTTCTTGGTTAAAATTCCACAGTCCTTGAAAAAGATTAAAAACTTGATTAGTGACTACGGTTTGAGGTAGGAAACGAAACAAATCTGTGCTGTGCCTGATCTAAGGAAGGTGGGGTTGAAATTAGCAATCTCTGTAAACCGGAAGTTAGAGGAATACCGGAGTCCAACGCCGATTACGTTCAGGTAACGGTCGAATCTCTCTAATTCAGTTTTTAATTATTTTGCTAAGCTTGGTGGGCCTATAATCACAGAAATTATAATATATAAGATATAAGTAGTAGATTGTGATAACTAGTACAAGTAAAGTCATTATAAGAAGTTAAATCAGTAAAAACAAGCATATTTTCTGAAAAAACCCCCTAAAAATAGCTTATTTATACGTTTTTCCTATTCCAGGGACTATTTTACAATTTCTGAAAGTTCAGGGATTAAGTTGCAAAGAAAAACTTCGGCCAGTAACTAGTTCGAAAAAAATATTATCCCCTATTAATAGTTTACCCAAAATAGTAGGCACTTTGGAATACATTCTAAAGACATTGACTCCTAATAATTATTCTAGAGAATTAAAGTACCCCAAAGTCACAAATGATAATTAGCAAGGAATTTGCCTGAAAAAATAAAGAGGTTCATTGAACAATGCCATCAAATAAACATGCACACCCATGTACTCAAATGGTACAAGTCTTATCGACTCTTAACATTCTACATAAAACCAATGTGGTGGCACAGTATTATTTGACCCAATTTTAACAAACAAAATACAGAATTACATCTTACTGAAAGTATGAGAAAGTTCCTTCCTCAGCTTCCCTATCCTTCCCCTATACCCTCTCAAGGATGGTAAGTATTGGTAACGTATCGGGTTTGCATGGGATCTACCTGAACTCAAACCCTTCTATTTTTTAACCTGCACCCAGATATGTTGGGTTTAGAAAAATGGGACCCAGACCCAAATTCTATAGGTTTAAGGGGTCCACGGGTTCTTAGTGGATCCTAATCATTTTTCACTTATAGAATTTTACAACAGATTTCCTTTTTTTTTTTCCTCACATTCAAATATGAATTCCTATATTCTAATGACAAAGAATTGAATTTAAAAGTTATGACATTTGATTAACAATGCTCCTTCATAGTAAAAATTTGGATCAAATAGGATTGAGAGAGTGGAAGATGCTAAGCAACTGAGGAGAGTGGAGAGAGATTGAGGATGAGGATGGGGATGAGGATGAGAAGCATTGACGTGAATGTGAGGAAGTAGTATAGTGTAAGACAATTCAACTCGAAAGATTTTAGTCATTTATACTTACCCATTTAGTCAATTTTCACACTTAGAAAAATTTAAAAACGATATTAACGAGTCTTAAATAGGTCTCGGGTTAGTGTAGGTCTCAATTTTTCAGACTCATGCTCAAACCTGACCCAAAACCACTCGAACCTACACCTGCCTAAAATTCATCGGATCGTATTTCATTGGACCAGACCTCTTAACTAAAGTTAGATCTAACGAATCCAAATCGCTTGAACCACTGACATTCTTGGTCTTAACTCATAACCCAACAAGGTGTTGAAATATGGACGCGAGTTGCGCTTGCTTACCAATCCGCCAAGGAAACAAAAGGAAAGGAAAATAAAAAGCAAAGGGAAGAAAGTCCTTCCAAGTAAGATTGTAACAAGGCAAGAAGAATAACAAGCCCTTTTCCTCCTAGTTTGTTGTTGTTGTCTCTTGTTACGGCACTAGCCTTGGCATTGCATTTGCATTTAACCCATCAGAGGGTCGGAAAAGACAGAAACGAAAGAACGACATCTTCTCTTCGATAAAACGGTGCGAGCTTACTGCACACTGCCTCGCATGATTGTTATGACACTCATCCCTTCGCATTTGCCTTCAAAGCTTCCACTTGTGAAGGTCTGTTCTTTTGGTAAATTTTAACTCCACCTTTAATTTCATTCCTTCCAACTTTTTACATATAACTACCGCTCTTTCGTACCCCTATCCATCCTTTTTCACTTCCTCACATTCTCCTCACTCCTTCACGCACCCTTAAGGTAATGTTCTACTGGATGTAAACTAGCAGACATATAAACAAGTTTGTACTTATGTTTCCATTTACTTGTTTAGTTGTAAAAGAGTAATCCAAATAACACTTACCTATATAATTAACCTTGTAATGCAATTATGTAATTATAATTGCATTACAAAATTAATTACATCGTAATTACATAATTAACCTAGTTTAGTTGTACAAGTTTGTACTTATGTAATTAACCTTATAATGCAATTATGTATAATTACACTACAAAACTAAATTACATTGTATTTCACCCAACCAAACATCACATAATATTAATAATTCCATCTTCTACTCTATTTCATTCCTCCCCTCTCATTCCTATTACTTCCCATTCTTATTGAGAATTTGTATCATTTTTCCCCCCTCTAATTCCGTTTCTTTCCATTTCATACACCCTTCGTCCACAACAGCTGAGACGGAAGAAATGGAAAGTGACACACAGCAAATTTTTGAAATATAAATACGAGGACTAGAGAACCGACGTTTTCAATAGACTCTATTTCTTAAAAACATAGCTCACTCCCTCCATGTTTGCTATGGTAAATTTGATGAGACAGATATCAACGACGCATAGACCATCAAATTCGGAGATAGATTAAACTGGCGAACTCCATCCCGGGACATTGTCCGCAGAAATGCGGTAAACTAACATGTAAAGCTTCACTCACCAAACATCAACTAAAGCAGACCTCACCATTAAGGACTAGCGCTAACCGAAGATCGGAGGATTACACTTATAAGGGAAATAAGCGTACCCCCAATTACAATCACAAATTCCATTACCAGTCTGATATCAAGAACAAGTCAGAATTTATACATAAGATGCAGCAGCACACACAGTTTGAAATATTGAGCGCCATTACCGACCACAAGACTACTGGTCTACCACTATCATCTGACGATGCGATGATCAGCCACTAAACAATTGGTGGGTACTGTTTAGCTTGCTGACGTACCCTTCTCTTGTACTCTGCTTTATCCTGCACAGATTTATCATTTTAGTAGATGTTTCATAATGGACAATTGTTTCAATTCAATACTTGTACAAATGAATCCTCATCATGCTTCATTTCTCTACCATAGTACATTTGTGCTGCATTTTCGTCCCGGGTGGAATGAAACAATTTAACATTTCTTACACCCAACATTCAGCAGTAATAAGTTTTCGAGATTTTGCAATTGCATAAAATACCTGAATGAACATGTGATATCCATCTGTCTGAGCAGGATCCAAAGGATTAGGTTCATCCAACAAGTCCTGAATGCCCACAAGAATCTGCTTCACTGTGATTGCAGGTCTCCAGCCCTAGATTAAAGAAGAGGCACATCAAAACCATATGCCAAGGAGGCCTTGAAAAAGAACCTATTGACCAAGCATCAAGAAAATCAATACTCACATTATCTTCGTTCAGAATGGACAAGCAAACAGTTCCTGATGGATACACATTCGGGTGGAAGAAACCTTGAGGGAACTTGCACTTTGGTGGTTTGCTAGGGTAGTCTTCACTAAAGTGCATTGTCAACGGGAAGAAACCACCCTCCCAATCAGTCTGTTACAGAAGAAGCTTCTAGTAAGTTCAATCTTAGACATGACAACAATCAGTAAGGATTGAAGGAACAACAAAAAATTTCCATGAGTTACGCAAAAACTGTGTCCATTTGTAGGTAAGAAAATTGCCCACATTTTCACTGATGTAGAGCCAATGGCATATATCAAATCCAGAACTGATGAAGACAATGGCCAAGTAGATAATGCAGTACATGAAAGGATTGCTGTTGGAAAGAAAGTTCAACACTGTTGTACAGGTAGCAACACAACAATGATGGTATTAACAAAGAACATAAAAAGCAGTTGAAATGAGAATAAATCATATTCCACGGTTCCACCCAATGTTGATGGCCAATACGCTAGCCAAGTACATTGACAAGGATTGCGAAGCAGAGGATGACTCAAATGCAGAATCAGGCAAGCAGCAGCCAGGCAACGCTGGTACTAATGAAGAACATAATAGCAGTTGGAAAGGGAAGTAATAGTATAATCTTGAATCTTGATAGAAATGTACAGATATAAATCAGTGCTCAAGATGATGACAAGGCAACTCAAAGTGACGCATATAAATGGGAAAGTTAAACTATGAAGCATCATGATATAGCTGGAGAGAAGAATCAAGTAAACAGAACCTTTGGGAAGGTGCCCATAGATCATATGATCCAAACATCTGTGCACGAAGATGCACAGGTTATCAATGAATTGCGTGGCTGTGTATACCACATATTACCCAGCAGTTTTCGATTTGATGGGTGTAATTTTGATGTCTAAGTCTATAGCAATGAGTCACATGCTTGGACTTGACTACACTTTTTCAAAAACATGCAAAAGCAGACAATAGTTCTGATGTATAAGTCTGCTTTTGTATATTTCTGCTCCACCAAATTCCGTTATTCATCAACCAAGGAAGCAAAAGAAATTCTCAATAGAAGAAACATATCCAACATATGCATTGTACAACTCACAATCCCAAAGTCCAAGCTTGCAGTTCAAGCATCCACCCATTACGAGATATTCATCACCTTCCCTTTTGTTCTTGCAAATATCATTCAAGATCTAGCAATCTAGAAACAAAGTGAACACCTGATCAAATGTTACCTACCCAGGACATGACACAGATTACCAACATATTAGTAGACAACTAGAGACAGCCCCACTCTTACTGTTACAAATGATAAATTCCCCCCCTTTCTTCTACCCCCGACATCACTTAGTACAAGGAAGCAGCATCACAATTCACATAGCAAAACACTATGTCGACTTAGCAAGCTTTCATTTCACAGAAGCTGGGATATAAAACCATGAATTAACTAATAAAAGGGAATCCCGTATCCCTCCAGTCGAAGAATCAGCCATACGACTTCAAGATGTGCAAATCTCACCGTCCCTAGAGATAAACAGAGAGGCCCTTCAAAAATTTTCAAATCTAAACTGCTAAAGATGGCAGCTATCCCATAAATTATGCAACAAGTTCACGGATTATCCAATTATTAACAATAAAAACAAAAGGGTTCACCTTAATTATACAAAAGCAAACCCAAATAAACCAAAGAGCTGTAATTAGGAGCAGAATCGAGCTTAGAGAATAGCGATTCACTTGAAACAAGTGCAAGAGGAAGTTGAAAAACTTACCCCAGGCTTTCCAGGGATAGTGCAATGCCAAACCATCAAATTGACGGAGCCATCAGGCAGTGTTTCTGGCTTCGCAACAAAACCCTAACCAACAGCAGTCGTAATAACACAAAGCAAAAACCCAGAAATCAGAGACAAATTCAATCAAAATACAGAATTAAACAATGGATGACAGCGAAAAGAGAGAGGCGAGGAGAGAGAGAAAAGAGAGAGGAACGAACATGAGGGTGATTCTTCCGCCATGACTTTCTCTCCTCGGCAAGACGACCACGCGCTATGCCTCCTGACATCCTCTCTCTTCGTTCTCTCTCCTGTTTCTCTCTCTAAAACTGGATCGACTGCAAAGAAGAAAGGGAAAAAGATGCGCCGGACGGAGGACGCCGACGGCCACACCTCCTCCAATTTATAGACCTGCTGTGGCTTTACGCTTTAGCCCCTTTCCTTTTTGTTTTTTCCCCTCTTTTTCTTAATTTATATATTTTCTTGCTCGAACATTGCTATTTCGTTCCTTTTGCAATATTTTTTTTTTAAAAAAAAATTAGCCCTTTTCTACCGCCTTGGGTAAAAAATGAAAATTACGCTGGGTAGCTTATGGCCCACAAGTGTTGCATCAAGATAGAAAATTAGGCTACGATAAGGGCACAAATATCGAAATTTTGTTAGGGAGAAAGCAATGCCCCGTTCAAGGTGAAGATAAGTCAACCTATAAAGCCGTATTTATGTGGATTGTCAGCTAATTAAGTTGATAAAATTTTTAAGAAGTATTAGCAAGAATTTAAATGTGAATTTTATCTATATTGATTTTTATATTTTAATGGGCAATCTTGGCTTTGTTTTTTTTTTTGGGATCAATTTTAAAATATTAATTTTAATGTATTTCAACCTACTTCAACTTACTTTAATCCAACTCAACCCACTTTCACTATTTTAACCAAGTTCAATTTATCACATAAAAAATTCAACCCACTTCAACCCACCTCAACCCACCTCAACCTACCTCAACCTATTTCACTCTTTTACTCACCTCAATTTACCTACGAAAAGAACAGGCCCTTCATCGTAAATTTTATCTATATTGATTTTTATATTTTAATAGGTAATCTTATCTACAATGATAATAAATATATGCGTAAAGGAATACTTAGTTAAGTAGCAGTAAAAAAATGGTTATAAATTTTTAAAAAAATTATTAATAGTTGTAAGCAGTTAACTGATTAACTTAGTTCATTTTGAAAAAATAACTAGTTTTATGTGAGCTAAAAAGGTCACACTCAAACTCGTTGAGAGATTTTCTTTAAAATTACAAAAGAATAATTTAAAGAGACTTCTTACAAAAATTACTTAAATTATAGTACTTACCTTTTTACTGAAGAAAAAAAAAACCAAAGGGGAAAGAAATGTCATGCGTGAGTAATATCACCAATCTATGGCATGATTACTTAATTGTGTTGGCGGGCGTCTTTTCAACGCATCATTATCAACCGAAGGCAAGTTCGTGTCACAAAACAGTTGGCGCGCATTTGCAAGCATTGAATGGCCAAAAAGATCACGAATTTGTTTGATGAGCAGCTATTAGTTATTAGATGTTAAAATTTACTTATTTTTATTAATTATTAGTTATTAATTATTTAAATTAATTATTTAAATTAGATATTTAAATTGACTGTTTAAAAAAAAATATTTGATAAAATGCACTATTTTTGAAAAGATTATTTGTTCAAATTTCATTTATGTACTTTCTCTACGTTACTTTTTAGTTGAATATAATTTTTTATTTATTAGGTGTTTTATTTTCTTTTTATAAAGAATTAAATTTATATCACATGTAAAAATTAATTTAGTGCTTGGGATCAATTTATATGCATTCATCATTTATCATATTTCTTTTCAATTTATATATGCATTCATTTGATGCCTGGTTACCTACGTCTTACAATCTTATTTTATACAATTTCTTTTATTGTGATTTGAAATTGTATAATCTTTGAATCTAATTTAATCTTTTCAAGATTTTTTTCTTATTTTTTAGAAATAAAAATTTGTATGCATTTCAAATAATTTGATCTTCATTATATTATATTCAACTAAACACAATATCAAATGTCACTACTATCTTGCATCAATCCAAGCTACTCATCTTAGCTACTCATGGCATGCATTGTAATTTTAAATGACTATAATTGCATTTTTGATTTTATTAATGACATGTCTTGTAATTTTAATAAAAGTACTCATCTTAGCTTTGTGTAAATTGACTTTTTGGAATAAAATAGCTACCACAAAATAATTATTTATCAAATATTGAGTTGACCTTTTTTACCGGGTCAGAACAACCAAAGCCCACTAAAAGCCATTTTATATCAAAAAGTCAATGAAAAATCCAACAACCAAACACCCCGACCACTTTTCGCTATCGCTTCGAGTCTAATCGTGTTTGTCTGCACATGGCCTGTAATGTTGGTTGATGCAAGAGGACTAGGATTCAGCTAAAAATTTACCCTTTTGAGTTAGGTGCAAAATACAACTTTCAGTCATCATCAAAATTATCTCTGGAAAATTATAAATTGTCAGTAAATATCTGTACAAATTTATTTATTTTTTTACCTCTAGTTGTTAGATTCATATGTCATATTTGTTGGCTCATACTAGTATTGCACATGCGTATAATTAAGTTGAGGTAATTGTCTATAAACAAGGTAAATAGAGAAATTTTACTGGCAGTGAAAATTATGCTTGAGATTTCATATGAAAATAGAGTTCCCTCGCCATTTTGCCTGAATGACTTTCCTCCGATTTGTTCATAGTTCGAGCATTCTGGAATTAATTATCAACACGATCATTCTATAAAGAGAACTCAATCAAAAAAATTGAAAAGAATTTCGAAAAATATCAGAATGTCAATGTAAAAAAAAAAATCATCAATCAAATTAATAAATTGTCCGGTAGTTGTATTTGGGACTACAATTAGAAATCCTACTGTTTTATTAAAGAAATAACTTAGATTTTATCTGACAAAGAAGTTTGAAGTATTACCCTGTTCTTTTCGTAGGTCAATTCTAAAATACCAACCTCAATCCACTTCAATCTACTTCAACCCACTTTCACTATTTTAAGCAAGTTTAATTTATCACATAAAAAAATTCAACCTACTTCAATCTACTTTAATCCACCACAACCTACTTCAACTCACCTCAACCTATTTCACCCTTTTAACCACCTTAATTTATCTACGAAAAGAACAGCCCCTGACATTTAGGGGATTAGATGATCAGAATTTATTTTCATTTTTTCATTGGGTTAGACTTTTTTTATCTTTGAAAAATATGTATGAAAATGATTGTTTGGTATTATGACTAAGGGTCTGTTCTTTTCGTTGGTCAACTCTAAAATACCAACCTCAACTTATTTTAACTTACTTCCATTATTTTAGTCAAGTTCAATTTATCACATAAAAAAATTCAACCCACTTCAACCTATTTCAATCCACCTCAATCTATTTTAATCTATCTCAACCTATTTTACCCTTTTACTCATCCCAATTAACCTGCGAAAAGAACCAGTCCTAAATGGTGTAGGATTTATTATTTATTTGGGTGAACAAATAAAACATGCGATTATTAGATAACAATGCCTGCTGTTCAAAGTAGCACGATTAACATAAGTATTTCCTTAACGACCTACATGACGATCTTAAAAACACGAGCTGACATAAAAAGTTGACCATTCAAACTGCAGTAGGCTTGATTAATCAACGCTTAAGAAAGAAACGGTTTAGGATTGAAATTAACTTTCTAACATATTTTTTTTGAAGAAACTACAAAATTATTAATCCTCCCTACTAGGCCCTTTTTTTTTTGGTTTGGTTGGAAAATATAAGTTGAAAAATATGTGAACGTAGTTGAGATTGGTTGAAGTGAGTTGAATTTGATTTTTTTTTGGAAGTGGGTAAAAGTGGGTTGAAATGGATTGAAGTAAGTTACAATGCATTAAGTTAGAAAAAATTGGCACATTTTTTGATATGATGGGTTGAATTTGGTATTTTTTTTGTTGAAGTTGTAATGGGTTAAAGTTGTTATTTTTTTATTAAAACCAATTGAAGTGAATTGAAATAAATTGAAACTGATGCATTAAATTTACCAACCAAAAAAAAAGTCCTAAAATATTGACATTTTTGCCAATAAATAATTAAATAGAAAGTGATAATCAATATGGGTGGATGGAAACATTTGCTTACAATCAACGCTACTAAGTGGACTCACGTGAATTAAATATTAACATCAATCAATGATCCAAAAAGAGTACATTTTTTATTATGAACTCCATTAGGCGGAAGAGAAACAAGAGGCTGACATCGTCATCCATACTGGAATATTAGCCAGTCACCTAACATGTTTCATCAATGGTGTCGTCCTTATTGGTTTAAGCTTTGTTGTCGAAGATTTAAGTTTTGACTTGAGTTATTATATTGGCATTATTTATATTATAATTATAATATTTTTTTTTTTCAAATGAACACTTGCATCATATTGAATTTCATCTAAATACATCCTCTAAAATTCATTCCCTCCAAAAATCTACAATTTACAATTCAAAATTACAAATAAATAAACATCAATCATATAATGAGTTGCCATAAAACTAATTAACTTTCCCTTGTAAAAGAAAAGAAAAGGTAAAATAAATCTAACTATACCCCTCTAAAGTACACTTGTTAGAGTAATGGATCATTTGAATTCATAAACGATGAAACAAAATAATTGAAAATATACTCTTACTAAATTTGAATGTATGATTGATAGTATCATCCGACTATCAAGGTGAGCAAAATATGCAAATAATTGAACATATACATACCCCTCAACTCAACCAGATACGTAGGGAATGAAGCTCAAAAGAAGTGAAGATATAAAAGAATTCAAAATTAAGAAAAAGCATGGAAAATTCACAAAGGATTAGATACTCCTCATCAAAAAAGCATGTCTAGCAACATTCCGCCCTCACCCCAATAAGCTATCTACGAGTGCTTACAATGGTATAGCTATTATAAAGAAAATAAGATTTTATGATAACGACAGAAGGTATGGAGAATAGATGTGATAATCTAGAGATTGACATAGAGCATATCCAACTAAAGTGGTTACATGAGAGATATGAATTTGAAAATTAGATGCTTTGAATGTTTGTATACTCAAAAATAATTTGTAGTTAGTTTTTCTTTTTTCTATATCTTAACATGGACTTATAGATATAATTACTTCTGTGTATAGTTTGGTCCATACTTCGCACCTTATTCTTTTGGCTAGTGTATTATGACCGAGTCACCTTTTTCTATTTGTTTTATTTCTTTCAATATACTTACTGCAGTTGACTCAATTTTTAATGTTTTAGTTTTTAGTTCTTTAAGAAATGGCAAGGTTAATTGCAAAATGATACTTCATTGCTAATAATCATCAGTGCACTGCCAAATTATGTTTTTATGAATAATTGAAGTTATTTTCATTGATAGAATAATTAAGAAAAGTGATATGTCATTGTCAATGTTCACAGTAGTTATTTATGCCTAATTATAACTTCCAATTACTTATTTATTTTGATGAAGTTGTAGAATGTAACATTTATGTGAAATTTTTTTCATGTTAGTTTGAAGAAGCCAACCTCAATAATAGAGAACAATAACATTAGTATATTGTCACGTCCAAAATCAAAGGAATATTGTTCAACAAAAGATAAAGTATCATACTTGCATCCTTAAAATAAATAAATAAATAAACTAGCGTTCATGGTTTTAATTTGTTCTTGAGTTCTTGATATTTACATGCAACTTGACAGGCAGTATATCAAGTTTTTGTAATGCATGATTATATATTATAGTGAGTTGGGAGGAAAGCATGGGGTGGAAAAAAAAGATGGCATCGGTTTATATTTTTTGGACCTTTCCTACTCACAATTTGAACGAATTTATTTCTTGAAATCTCACATTTCATAATAATAATTTAACCTGTCGGGTATTGATTCCGGAGGAAATTCTTTAGTGTACGGTTGCTGATGATGTGTGACGAACGGACGGGTTTATCTGACAGCTCGCGGTCAACACTTCGTTGTCCTCGGCTCTGCGTGACCCGACCTGCAAAAAAGGCGACTCCCGGGTTGTTGACCGGGGAACGCCTCTTCGATGGTCAAGTCAGTTCAAGGTCCAAGTCAAAGGTCAAAGGGAAGAATTCAATGGCAAGTCAGTGTCTGCAGTTGCTAACCCCTTTCCCGAAGAAAACAGGTCATTATTTATAGTCCTTTCGGGAAAAGGTAGAATAGTATTTTTACCTGCAGTGCCCGCATGAGCCGCCGGTCTCGGAGCAATTGGGCCCAGAGGAAGCCCCTAGGGTTGCGTTCTGGGCCCCTAAGTAAGTATGGGCCTAAGGGTGACCCTGGGATAATACCTCTTGGGCCCATCAATTCCCGTATGGGCTTGGTCTGTAAGATGGATGTGTAAAAGCCCTTTTGGCAAAAATCTGATTTTTTCCCCAATCACTTAGCCCCCCACATTTTACCTGTACGTCGAGTCTGACAAGCAATCAGGTAGAATGTGGACCATTGTTCCTGATCACTACGCATCCAGAGGTCCTCGGGAATTGAGCCCTGGAAATGGACGGTCCTGGTGCCACCATCCATAAATGCACGAGTTACGAGGCTTGAACAGTGTCAGCATGAAACTGCCACTGTCTCCACTACAAAAGGCAACCCTTGGTGTAGGGCTTCCCTCATTTCCTTATTCGACAATAGCTGCCTTCACACTTCTCTCCATGGCCTTTCCGCGTGCCCTTAATACCAAGGCGATGAATGAGTTTGTCAGTCGCCGTTTCTCATGGGACCGACGAGGGAGGGCCTTCCCCCCCGTTGCCCCTCCTAAAAGACTTTTGAACCCTGTGTCCGGACGTCGATCTGGCCGTGGCTGAGTAGGCGGCCGAATACTATGAGCTTCCAGAACTGCCGCAGGTGATCTTCTACGCGATACTTCTCAACGAGGCCGAGAAGCTTGGTGTGCTGCATGGACCGAGGCTTCGGTCGTTGGAGGTGGCCCTTACTGAGCTGCGTAGGGGAGCATTCGAGCCGTGGATGTGGCTGTTCAGTGACCGAGTCTACGAGGCTCGGTTCTGCCCGAAGAGGGCCGGCCTTCAGGGGGAGAGGTCGAGTGAGGGAGCGACGGCCGACGATGCGGCCCTTGAGGGTGCGGCCTCCCCCTAACTTAGTGTGGAGCAGTAGGGAGTGGCCCCTTCCCTTTTCATGTTTTCCTCTGTTTCTGCCCTGTACTACTTATGCTAATTATTAATAAAGACCGTACTTTTATGTTATATCGAGCAGTCTCTCTCTTCTCTCTTCTTTCTTCTCTCTCTCTCTATTCTTTTTTTTTTTTTGGGCAATTTACTAGCGCTTAGTCGAATGGACACGTGTCTAAGGTGAATTGGCCATTGGGTCCTTGGGAGTTTCCCAAGCCTTTTCGCTCCCCCAGTTCTTCCCTTATAAATACATCATTCTTCTCCCTCATGGGTCACTCTAGTATTTATTCTTCAGAGTGTCAGCAACGTAGTGAAAGCGGTCAGTTTTTGCCTGCACTGTAAGTAAGATGGCTATTTACGTCAGGGAGACCTTCATCTGGCACTGGACGAGCGCTTCGTGTCCGCCTCGCCCTCTTCCCAAGGACTTCCACGTGTTGTGCCCGTGCTTTTCATTGGTCGAGGCCGAGGCCGCGGCCGCTGAGTCTGAGCTCCCTGAGATAGTTCAGGCGATATTCTACGCCATGCTGCTAAACGAGACGCTTGAGCTCGGCATGGCTCACGAGTACACAGCTGTGAGTATGAAGTCGTCACTGGTGGGCTTGAGGTGGTCCACCTTCGAGGTTTGGATGCATATCATGGGTGAAGTGATCCGGGGAGCGCAACTATACCGCCCACCGAAGGAAGTGGATGTCCAGGGTGCTCGAGACGGCCAGGGGGAGGGTTCAGGATCGGCCGGTCCTCCTGCCCCTTCTAGCGACGAGGAGTAGACTTAGCTTTTGTTTTACACCTTTTGTATTGTCTCGTTTCCTTTTTAGCCACTTTTATTAGCATGAACATCGTAATGAAAATTCGTTCTCATACGAAATGCTTTTGTTCTTTACGTAATGTGAGAAGGCTGTGAGGACCCTAAGCCCGCAGAGGGGCTAAGAGTGTAGCGACCGGCCGTGAGGCCGTGCTGAGCGACCCCTAGCCTCCAGTGGGGCTAAGAGTGTAGCGACTAGCCATGAGACTGTGCTCGAGGACCCTTACCCCCAATGGGGCTCAGAGTGTGGCGGCCGGGCGTAAGGCCGTACTTAAGGACCCTTAGCTCGCAAAGGGGCTAAGAGTGGAACGATCAGCCCTGAGGCCGTGCTCAAGGATCCTTAGCCCGCAGGGGGTTAAGAGTGTAGCGACCGGCCCTAAGGCCGTGCTCAGGGACCCCTAGCCCCCAGTGGGACTAAGAGTGTAGCAACCGACCATGAGGCCGTGCTCGAGGACCCTTACCCCCAATGGGGCTCAAAGTGTGGCGGCCGACCGTAAGACCATGCTTAAGGACCCTTAGCCCACAGAGGGGCTAAGAGTAGGGTAGACCCCTAACTCGCAGTGGGGTTAAGGGTGTAGCGAACGGCCATGAGGCCGTGCTCGAGGACTCTTAGCCCTCAATGGGGATAAGAGTCTGACGACCGGTCGTAAGGCCGTGCTTAAGGACCCCTAGCCCCAAGTGGGGCTAAGAGTATAGCGACCGGCGCTGAGGCCGTGCTCAAAGACCCCTAGCCCCCAGTGGGGCTAAGAGTGTAGCGACTGGCCATGAGGCCGTGCTCGAGGACCCTTAACCCCATTGGGGGCTCAGAGTGTGGCAGCTGACCGTAAGGCCATGCTTAAGGACCCTTAGCCTGCAGAGGGGTTAAAAGTGGGGCGACCAGCCATGAGGCTGTACTCAAGGATCTTTAGCCCACAGTGGGGTTAAGGGTGTAGCGACCGGCCATGAGGCTGTGCTTGAGGACCCTTAACCCCCAATAGGGTTAAGAATCTAGCGACCGGCCCTGAGGCCGTGCTTAGGGACCCTTAGTCCCAAGTAGGGCCAAAAGTATAGCGACCGGCCATGGGGCTGCTTTTGCTGACCTTAGCCGTAGAGCTTCTAAGGGTATAGCAACCGGCCATCTGGCCGTGTTTGTTGGTATATGTCTGGAGGTACCTGCCCCTCAATCGTCGTCGATGACGTGGCTGCGATGGAGCGCCACGTGGCATCGGTTGGGAAGAGGTGTGTATGTTGAGGTGCATTGGAGTATGTGCCCCGCCTCTTCGCTGTATATAAGGGTGAGCATCCATCGGGAGGGCATTTGTGTTCCATACATTTTCATCTTCTAGAGAGAGAAACAAGTTTTTAGAGAGAGAGGCTCTGCTTCCTATTTCCCACTCTCCCTTCAAATTCATTGTAGCGCCTCAAGCTTTTTCTTTGCATCTTCAAAGGCTTGCTTGAAGGCTCATCCCTATCTTCAACCAGGTCTTTGAATCTTCATCGTTTACAGGTATACGTTCACGTCCTCTCGAAGCACTATTTGTTGTATATTATGTCGTCATCTTGCTTGTCTAGTAGGGACGTCCTTGAGGGGCAAGCTGGCCCCCAAGTGGAGGGTCGGCACCCGTAATTCTCCAACCTCCCGGCCTTTATTGATGGCCGGGCGGTGGCTGGAGTCCCCCGAAAGAATAAGTATAAGGAGCCGAAAAAGATTTCCTATGGCATTCCCCTTTTTGAGTTGGGCACTCCTTCGTGGTCCAGCTGCGAGTATTCCTCCACCCCCAGCATTCTTGGCCCTGAAGTGGAGGTGACGTACCCTTGGGAGATCACCATAGCTAACTACGTGCCCGACTTCTAGGTTCGCAGGATGGCGAAGATGAAATCTACTCCACGTATCCAGTCATCGGACGAGCTGCTGGCCGAGGGCACATTAGAGCATATGCAACGAAGGCCTCGCGAGGCAGAGATGAGGAGAGAGAAGGGGGTGAGGGAGGCAATAAGCTGCAGTGGAAGCCTCATGATTTGCACCTCACGAGGAGGCTCAACTGCATGAGCCAACTCTTGAGGATTATTTTATTTTTATAAATATTTTTTATTAGTTTTTCTTTTTTTTAATTCTAAAAATAAAGATGTGTATTATGGAGTGAATTTATAGATATTATTTTATTATTAGATGTAGGGTTTATAGGTATTATTTTATTTAGTGAGGAAAGTGATGAGCCTGTCATTGCAGAGAGTGAGGATTGTGAGGCAAAAAGTTAGAGAGAGGACTGATATGGCAGTGGTAGGACCCAACTAGTGAGCCAAAAACTAGATCACCATTGTTTTTGCTCTTAGGTAATCCTTGTTCAGTTCCTCCTCAGTATAACCAGGAGGCCGAGGTGGCCTCCTTTAGTTTTAGCACTTCCTCTCGGTCGGGCTCACCCAGTTCTGCCTCTGGGCACTCTTCGAGGAGCTCGTCCTCTGAGGGGGCTTCGACAAGCTCCTCCCCTGAATCATCATTGGGGCTGGGAGGTTCGGTGCCTAAACGAAAAGGCCGCACGCCTCCAGTCATCGAGATCGTGGCCAAAGGGTCAGAATTCCCTGGGGCTCCAACCCGCTCGGACCCGTAGGACGGTCCCGGGAGTCACTTCCCTGACCCTAAGGCCGTCACCAAGCTAAAGAGGTCGGCCCTCGAGAAGTAATACTTCTTACCTGCCGAGTACTCCTTCGTGATTCCCAAGCCAGATGCCACAGTGAATGAGCTGGCCGCCAAGTGCATGGCCGTATATCGGGCAGCCCTCAACTACGGTCTCCGTTTTCCCTTGCATCCTGTAGTTAGGGAGATTCTAAACAAGTACGAACTGGCGCCTGCACAGATTGTGCCCATGTCCTGGCACAACATTTGTTCTTTTATAGCAACTTGTGAATTGCGCGGCCTAACTTGCTCGGCTCGGGCATATGGCCTGGTTCACACGATCCAGAGGGCCCCTGAGGAGACCGAAGAATTGGGGTGGTACTGTTTCAACAATAGGTCGAGCTTCATGATGGCCATTTAAAAGAAGTCAAAACTGAAGTACTGGAAGTACGACTTTCTCTTCATATGCCGGGAATCAGGTTGGGGCGACGTTCCTAATTGGAATAAGGGAAAACCGGTTCGGAACCCCTTTGGGGAACCCACGGCTGAGGAACGATGAACTGCCCCTTATTTCATGTTCTATATACGTGAGGACGATAGGCCTCGGCCCATCCCTAGGTTCATAACTCAAGCGATTGAGTCGGTGAAGGGGCCTGAGAAGCGAAGGAGCAAGTCTAGTGACTGAGAGTAGCTAAACTGGCTCCCTCGGCTAAAGTTTTTTGCTAACGACTTCTTTCTCACCGCGGTCGACCTTCTGATCCTTAAGAACTTCACCAAGGGTACTTAGTCGTCCCAATACTAGCTTGTTTTGCATTTGGTGCTGACCTGACTTCGTGTTTGTTTTATGCCGATCAAGCGAGGGCTCGGTTGACGGTCTTCGAGACTGGGGATGCCACTCCTGAACAAGTGGCGGCCGCCGCCGACTGTAAGCGGGAGGAATGTTGATTATATTTAGTTTTGATGATAACAAATCCAAGAGTAACATATTTGTCTAAGTAATGTTGTTCCGAACAAGCTCTCCAAACAGGGCCTAATACACCGTTGTTCCTACACCGCTGTTTGTGATATTTTATTAACCTGGTGGCTAAATGTTGAGAACAAGTCTTAGGAACAGGTTCCGAGCTTCAGTGACACAAGATCAGCAAACAACACATGGTTTAAGTCTTGAGGAACATTCAGCTACACAAGATCACCCAAGGAATCAAGGTGACCAAGGTGTTTTGGAGCAGCATATTCACTCTTGACAAGACAACTAATTCTTACAAGGAGTCTTGGTTAATTTAGTTTTTATCTTTTAGACTCTTGTTAATATGCCAATCTTGAAAGTATCATTTTTAGCACTTCTTGAAAACGGTTTTCGAAAAGTTGCTTTGGGACACCATTTCCAAACAACCCTGCAAACAGGGTGCCTAGGGTGTTCTCAAAAACTACAACAGCTACATCAGTCTTATCTGGAAATTTGCTTCGGTTGGCTGCCAGATCTAAAAAGATTTGTTTTGAATTTGGAAAAAAAAAATTGCAAAACCATTTTTGCTAAAGATTTCTCTTGAAAGATTCTTATCCCTTATTTTTAGGTCTTGATTGAATTTGGGATAAATCAAGATTTTATCCTTTTCAAGCTAGATTACTCGGCCAAGATATTTTAAGAAAATCTTCTCTCCTCTCTTAGCCGTTGGAAATCTTTGGTGAATCTTCTAAGCGACTAAAAATAGAGGATTTTCCCTATCTTTTGAAAAGAATAGCCGTTGGGTTGTGCGTTTAAATATTGAAATTCTCTCTCCCATTTGACAATCCGGTTTTTACAAAGAAGTAAGAGATTTTTAGAGCTGAATTTCAAAGAGAAAAACCGTGAGAAGATTGTGCTTAACTGAGCTTTCAATTTCTTGGCATAATAGGACTTCATTGTACCTTACATCTGCTTAAGTCAGAAGCACCCCAGTAAGGTGTTTTGTACCCCTGTTCTCAGAACAGAAAGTGAGTGAGTGTGTCCTCAGTCGTGTGGACTTTGGACGTGTCCTATCTGGTGAGATTGGACGTGGTGTAACCTGTCTTAGGGAAGAAGGTTACGTGGGTTACAAGTTGTAACAAGGAGTGTTGCTTTTGTAACGTTTTCAGCCCGTTAGTGAAGTGGTTAAATCCTACACGAGGTAGGTCGTGGTTTTTCACACCTCAGTTGGGCTAGAGGTGTTTTCCACGTAAAAATTGTGTGTGTTTTATTTCCGCATTTATTACTTTGAATTTCACTACTGAATCAATTGAGAACAACCGCTACAAACAAGGCGTAAGATTGTTTGTGATTTACAAACAATCTCTGCAATCAAGTGCTATGGTTGTTTGTCAGTTATTAGGCGAAAATCGACCACCACAATTCACCCCCCTCTTGTGGTTGTGTACTCTTGGAATTCAACAAGTGGTATCAGAGCGGGTTCTCTTAAAAGGGCTAACACCTTAAGAGATTCTGAAGATGAGTACACCACAAGGAATCCTTGAAGGGCAATCCATTACTCGTCCACCCTATTTCAACGGCCAACATTATAGTTGGTGGAAGAATAGGATGGAGAACTATATTCAGGCAGAAGATTATGAATTATGGATGCTCATCAAGAACGGGCCCCTTGTTCCCACCAAGGTGCTTGAAGATGGTAAGAAGGTTCCCAAGGAACCCATAGAGTTTGATGGTGAAGACTATAAGAAAATGGAAAAGAATGCCAAGGCCAAGAAGCTATTATATTTTGGCCTAGGTCCAGATGAATATACACGTATCTCAGAGTGTGAGTCAGCTCAGGAGATATGGAATGCCCTCCAAGTAGCTCATGAAGGAACAAGTCAAGTCAAACAATCACGCATTGAGCTACTTATGAGGCAATATGAGCTGTTTGATATGGGTGATCGTGAGAACGTGATGGATATGTACACACGCTTCACACACATAACAAACGAGCTAAAATCCCTGGGAAAATCCTTCACCATAGAAGAGCTGGTGTTGAGTTCGTGAGTATCCAACCACAAGAGGGGGGTGAATTGTGGTATCTGATTTTCGCGTTGTAGATAACAAACACCCTCACAGAGGTTGTTCTCAAGTGACAAACACCCTGATAGCTTGTTTGCACGGGGTGTTCTCAAATATTGCAGAGGCGAAAATCACCAAGATAGATGCGGAAAATAAAGCACACACAATTTTTACGTGGAAAACACCTCTAGCCCAACTGAGGTGTGAAAAACCACGACCTACCTCGTGTAGGATTTAACCACTTTCACTAACGGGCTTCACACGTTACAAATGTAACACACCTTGTTACAACTTGCAACCACGTAACCTTCTTCCCAAAGACAGGTTACACCACGTCCAACCTTCGCAAGATTAGACACGTCCAAGTCCACACGACTAGGACACACTCACTCACTTTTCTGATTCAAGATCAGGGTTACAAACACCTTACAGGGGGTGCTTCTCACTAAGCAGATGTAAGGTACAATGAAGATCCTATTATGCCAATGGTTTGAAAACTCAAAATCAAACACAGCTTGTCACGGTTTTGCTTTTCAGAATGAAGCTCAAGAATTTTAATGTGAAAACCGAGTTTCCTGATTTTTTCCAGATTTTTCAGAAAGCTGTGTTGCTTCTCTTTTTCAGTCTGAGTTTTTTCTATCTGCTTCTTGGCTTCTCTATGGGAGAGAAAAGCTGCGGTTTTTAAACACAAGGTCCAACGGTCAAAAACCAAAGAATCAGCTAAGTATGGAAAATGATTTGCAAACAAAATATATTCTCCAACGGCTAATGATGAATTTATCCCAAAATATAAGGGATTTTGTTATCTTAAAAGATAACCCTTATCTTCCCATAGCCGTGAAGAGGTTTAAAGAGATTTTCAGCTTTTACCAAATCCGAAAATATAGTCATAGGAATCTTTTGATTTGGCAAATCTCCAAAACTTATTTTCGAAATTCTCCCAAAATATTTTCAGGAAATATCCTTTCCAGAGAAATAGCAGTTTTGAAATTCAAAGAAAGTATTCTGGAGATCTTGGCCAACCAAAATGAATTTTCAAAAATAATCGGGTATGGCCACTGCAGTTCAGAAACACCCTAGGCACCCTGTTTGCAGGGTTGTTCGCAACTGGTGTTCTGAAGTACTTTAGCGCAAATACCGATTCAAGAGGTGTTTAAAATGATGTTTTCAATATTGGCATATTAACAAGAGTCTAATTAAATAAACCTATATACCCAAGACTTCTTGTTTTGAACCAGTCATCTTGTCCGAGATTTGTAGAGCTGCTGTGAACACCAAAGCCACCTTGTTTGCTGGGGTTGTTCTTTGCATTGCTAGAGTTCAGGAACACGCTTTACAATCAACTGTCGAGATGGTGTTCTTGACTTAATATAGAATCACCAAGTAAAACCTGTCTAGAAGACATTCTCACATGTAGCAAACTAGTTAATACAATAAAGATCACAAACACCAGTTAGGCCTGTTTGGAGATCGTGTTCGGAGCAACATTACTTGGACAGATTTTTACACTTGGATTTGTTATCATCAAAACTAAATATAATAACACAACAAATTCCCCCTTTTTGATGATGACAAACCAAGTAACCATATTGACAAAAAAATGAATGAATGCTGATAGGGATAAGTCAATGCAAAGGTCCACTCGTCAATAGGACTACTTCCCCCTTTTGGCATCATTAAAAAGCATAAACAACATTATGAATGCAAGAAAAGAAGTAAATAGCAGAAGATGCAAGAGGCAGTAATAAAGGGATATTGCATTAAAAACCTTACAAATGCCAAAAACGAAAGTAAGGAAGGAGGAGACTAGAGAACAGCCTAGACAATCAGGGAGCAGGGGGTGGTTGCGTTTGCAGAGGAGGGATGCTAGGGGCAAGAGTGGAGAGAAGTGCAAGCAAATCTTCATGGCGTTTGGCCGAGAGAGCTCGTTCCTCAGCAAGAGCAGCCTTGACAGCTAAGAGCTCATCTTTGAGGCGAGCATTGTCCTCAAGAACAGCCTCAACCTTGACGGAAGGTTGTCCAGAAACAGGTGGTCGAGGTGGTCGACGACCCTGTTTGGAGACTGACCCTTCGCCAACCCCATAGCCACACCCTAGTAGGGTGTCAACGCCAATTTCATCAATGATTTGGGCCGGCACTCTTCGTGTGAGCACGATCCCAAAGTACTCAAGCACCCTTGTCAACAAAAACCCATAGCCAAGATCATGTGCCCGGGTGGTGTTCGCAATTCGCTCTATGTGGCGAATCATGATTGCAGGGAGGTTTACTGGTTCCTCCCGATCCAGTAGGTCCACCAGACATTGATCAAAGGCATCTGCTGAGTTTCGCCCTTGACCTCGCGGTATTATATTCTTGATGGTGAACATAAACAGTAGTTGGTGTAGGGAGGTCATTTCACCCTTCTTAACCGAGAGGGGTGTTCTCAGGCCCTGTTTTTGACTAAGGCGTTTGGACACCTCTAAGAGCCTGGCTGTTTCCAGGGCAGTTTTGTCTTCCCTCACATACACAGCAAATCCACGAGAATGGATGCCCAGAATGTCACCAAGGGTGGCTGCATCAAAGGAGAAATGGCACTCATTGACAACACTTGTCACCACCCCATTTGTGACAGAGCAGTTGGCATAGAACTCAGCCAACTCAGGCACAGAACACCCTTGCTGGGTGTTTGCAAACAACTCAAGCCAGCCTTGGGCTCGAAGCTTGTTCAAGAACACCCCCAGACCCTGTTCCTCGAAAAAGCTTACATTCACTACCTTCCCCCTGACGACATTGCGCTTCAGCAACTGCGCATGTTTGTCAGACATAGGAGAGGGAGTGAACTGCTTTGGGCGTTTAAGGACAGGAACAGAGGTGGTAGTTTCTGGTAGGGGGGCTGTTCTGGGCTTTTGCTTGAGGGGTGTTTTGGCAGGAGAGGGCTTCACAGCTGGTTTATTGGTTGGTTTTGGAGGAGCTTGGTCTTCAGAGGACTCGGAAAACACCGGTGTCCCCTGTTTGAAGGAGGTGTTCTCAGAGTCAGAACTCGAGAACCCTTCAGAAGAAGAAGAAATCTCCTCGATGATAGGAGTAGAGGGTTTGGAGGTACGAGGAGCGGATTGAAAAGCGATTCTCGCAGACTTGCGAGAGGGCTTAGAGGATTGAGGAGAAGAGGGAGTTTGTGAGGGTTGAGACCTTGGTTGTGGCCTTGTTCTTGGCGTTCTACTACGCCTAGCCACGATTTTCACCCTCTTCCTTTTCTCTCCAGTTCGAGCGACCGGAGTGGGGGTTTCAGCCTCAGGGAGAGAATTCTTCTCGAGACTCTCCTCGGACGACTCATTCGACTTCCCTTGGAAGTCAACAGGCAGATCCTCCACAACCACACCTTCGACAGAGGCAGCCCCTGTTTCTGTCGCGGTGTCAGAGAAACAAGGCTCAAAATTAAACCCTTCAGGGGTTTCCAAGAATTGTTCTTGAGACCCCGACTTTGTTCCCTCTGACTCAACTGAAATGGGACAAGCAATTGCCCCTACGAGGAACACCAATTCCCTTCCACATTCAAAGGGAATATCATCCATCCCCATTCCCACTGATTTTAGAGACAAGCGATTCAGAAATTGGAAAGGCTTGTAAAGAATTGGGCGAGAAGGAGCAGGGATTGAGGAAGAAAGAACGAGGGCTTTTGATTGAAGAGTGTTGATGGAAGCCATTGTTTGCTAGAGGAGAGAGATTAGGGTTTAAGGAGTTTGCTAGGGTTTGAAAGCAAGAACAGAGGAGAGAGAGAGAGAGAGAGCAAGACGGGGAAAACAGACACACGCAAAGGGGGTTTTTAAACTCCCTACCCGTTATGAAGGGCCACCTAGGAAACACCTAGAATTTAAGCAGGCAGCATCCATTAATGACAATCAAGGCATACCTGTTCGAGCCATCTGTTCTTGAACATGCTTCTCTCATTCCAAGGTCTGTCATGAATACTCTTTTTCCATCTCCCAAGGCAGCAGTCTTCATAAATAATCATAATAGCACACAAGACTACACATATTTGTTAAGCATAGACCACTGTTTTGATAGCAATAATTGCAAACAAGTGGATAGAACAGGTATTATAAGGTGTTTTGTCAGCTTGATCTAACTCTGAGAACAGGTGTTCTCAGGGTGTTTTCACCAACCCCAATTCCAGTCTGTTTCTCTCAAATTGGTCTCTAGCTAGTGCCTTAGTGAATATATCAGCAATTTGACTTTCCGTTGAGCAAAAATTCATAGAGATTAAACCCTTTTCAACATTATCTCTCAAGAAATGATGTCGAATGCCAATATGCTTTGTTCTTTTATGTTGACATGGATTTTTGGCAATGTTAATTGCACTTGTGTTATCACAAAAAATAGGAATGCATCCAGTGTCAACACAAAAGTCCTTAAGCTGTTGCCTTATCCACAACAGTTGAGCACAACATGAAGCTGCTGCAATATATTCAGCTTCTGCTGTGGACATGGCAACAGAATGTTGCTTCTTGGTAGCCCAAGATACCAAACAAGGTCCAAGAAAGTGAGCCATACCTGAGGTACTCTTTCTATCAACTAGGAATCCAGCATAGTCAGCATCAGCATATCCAACAAGATCAAAATTGCAACCTTTAGGATACCATAGAGCTAAATTGGGTGTATGTTTCAAATACCTTAGTATCCGTTTAACAGCCTTAAGATGAGTTTCCTTAGGATTAGACTGAAAACGGGCACATAAACCAACACTAAAAACAATATCAGGTCTACTAGCGGTTAGGTATAAGAGTGACCCAATCATACCCCGATAGAGTTTCTCCTCAACTGAGGGACTCCCATCATCCATAACCAACTTGGTTGAAGGAGAAATAGGAGTGTCTATGGGTTTGGCCGACTCCATCCCAAAACGCTTAAGTAACTCCTTGATATACTTTTGTTGATGGATCATGGTGCCGTTTGGAGTTTGCTTGATTTGTAAGCCTAAGAAAAAATTAAGCTCACCCATCATGCTCATCTCAAACTCACTCCTCATCATATTTGAAAATTCATTGCATAAATCATGATGAGTTGCACCAAATATGATGTCATCAACATATATTTGGACAATCAAAAAATGTTTCCCCTTAGATTTTAGAAACAAGGTATTGTCTACCTTGCCTCTTCTAAAATCATTTTCAAGTAAAAAACTTGACAACCGTTCATACCAAGCTCTTGGAGCTTGTTTTAAACCATAAAGTGCCTTGTCAAGTTTAAAAACATGATTTGGAAAATCACCATTTTCAAAACCAGGGGGTTGTTTGACATACACCTCTTCTTTAAGGTATCCGTTTAGGAATGCACTTTTAACATCCATTTGATATAGCTTGATTTCCATATGAGCTGCAAAGGCTATTAAAATTCGAATAGCCTCAATTCTAGCAACTGGTGCAAAGGTTTCTTCGTAATCGATCCCTTCTTCTTGATTGTATCCTTGTACAACCAGCCGTGCCTTGTTCCTGGTGACTGTTCCTGACTCATCCAGTTTGTTTCGGAACACCCACTTGGTTCCAATGATTGTTCTCTCTGCAGGTTTAGGTACAAGGTGCCATACCTTGTTTCTTTCAAATTGATGAAGCTCTTCTTGCATAGCCGTGATCCAATCTGAATCTGCAAGAGCTTCATTCACACTTTTTGGCTCAATGTTAGAAAGAAAAGCATAGAAAGTACAAAAATTCTTTAGTTTAGATCTAGTTTGCACTCCAGTATTAATATCTGACAAGATTTGATCAAGAGGGTGCGAACTATGGTGCTTCCATGGTCGTGGAGTAAGAGGATCCACAGACACATGCTCTGTTCTAACTGAAATGTGTGTAGGATCAGGCTCAAGAACACCTCCTGATCCTGTTTCTGCACCTGTTTGTAACCTTATTCCTGAAGAACATGGTTCCGAACAGGGTTCAGCGGTGTTTTCCCCTGTTTGGTGTTCACCTTGCCTGCTGTTCTGAGGAACACCTTCAGGAGTTGTTTTCTCCATGGTGTTCTTACCTCGTTTATCTTGGAGCAACACTTCTTTTCGAACAAGACCTAATTCAAGTTCATCTTCCTGTGCATCATTCTCACTCAACACGTTAGATTCATTAAAAAGCACATGCACACTTTCCTCAACACACAAGGTTCTTTTGTTAAAGACTTTGTATGCCTTGCTGTGAGAAGAATAGCCAAGGAATATTGCCTCATCACTCCTAGGGTCAAACTTTCCTAAGGCATCCTTCCCATTATTATGCACAAAACACCTACAACCAAATGTCCTTAGGTGCGTAATATTGGGTTTTCTGCCTTTGAAAAGTTCATAAGGAGTTTTATTCAACATAGGTCTGATCATGCATCTATTTATAATGTAACATGAGGTGTTCAATGCTTCTGCCCAAAATACCTAGGAAGACCACTGGCAATAAGCATTGTTCTGGTCATGTCTTCCAGGGTGCGATTTTTGCGCTCAACCACCCCATTTTGTTGGGGTGATCTTGGGGCTGAGAAGTTATGATCAACACCATGTTCATTACAATAGTTAATAAACTTGCATTTTCAAACTCAGTTCCATGATCAGATCTTAAGCTGATTAAGAGTGTCCTACTCTTTTTTCAACCTTTTTGAGAAAGGCAATAAAATTCTCAAAGGTTTCATCCTTGGATGCCAAAAACAAGGTCCAAGTAAATCGAGAGTAATCATCCACTACCACAAGCACATACTTTTTCCCACCTCTACTAGTTATCCTCATGGGACCACACAAATCAATGTGTAGCAATTCTAGAGGTCGAGTAGTGCTTACACACCTTTTCGATTTAAAAGAAGATCTGACTTGTTTGCCTTTTGCACAGGCTTCACATACCTTGTCATCATTAAACTTGATGGAAGGTAGTCCAACAACCAAATCTTTGGAAACAAGTTTGTTTAACAAAGATAGGCTTGCATGACCTAGTCTCTTGTGCCATAGCATTATATCATCATTTAATGCATTTAAACAAGTCAGATTATTTTGGGGAAGAGTGGAAATACAAACTTTATAAACATTTTGACATCGCTTCCCCCTCAACACAACATCTCCTGTGTCGTCATTTACAACCAAGCAACGTGTTCGTGAAAACACCACTAGGTTGTTCTTGTCACACAGTTGGGACACACTTAGCAAATTGTGCTTTAAACCATCAACCAAGTGCACATTATCAATTGAGTGGGAGAGAGTTTTACCAATATTACCTATACCGACAATTGTCCCAGACTTGCCGTTTCCAAATGCTACACTCCCACCATTCAAAGCTGTAAGTGAGAGAAAATTTGATCTTTCTCCAGTCATGTGCCGCGAACACCCACTATCAACATACCACAGCTGCCTGTTTTCAAGGTTGTTTTCTGATCTGTTTGACAGGGTGTTTCTTACCCTGTTTGCTGGGTTGTTTGTGGGATTGTTCTCTCTCACTTCAGCCTGCAAAACAAATCACGGGTTAGTTTTGGGAACCCAGATCCACTTGGGTCCCATTCCTTTAGACATGTAAAGCTCATCTTTTCTAATCCAGATTTGTTTCACATACCTTTCATTCTTTTCATTGGCATGTTTTCTTAAAGGACAAGAATATCGATAGTGACCAGTTTTACCACAATGAAAGCAAACAATGTTTTCAGGTAATCCCACATACTTTCTATGAATTGGGTAAACTATTCGTTTAGGCTTATACCCAAGTCCCTTTTTGTTTCGACTGTGGTGAGTGTTTAACCAAGCAAGGGCCTGTGAAGATTTGTTCCAGCGTTTGTTTGTGCTAAGCTCGGTTTCCAGTTTTTCTTTATTATCATGCAAACCCTTATTCTCTTTGAGCAGGGACTCAACCATTCCTTCCACCTCAAAGAGTTTTTCCTCTATTCGAGAGTAATCTCCTTCTTTTATAAAGAGGTTTTCTTTGAGTATATTAACATTTTCATGTAAACCGAGTTTTTCATTTTTAAGAATTTCATTTTCAAGCTCTAGGTCACGAACTTCTCTTTTTAGATCAGCACATGTGTCTATCAAATTATATAGAAGTTCTTCTAAAGTGGCTTTGTTAAGACCATGTACCTTGTTCTTGAGATCTGAGAAGCTGATTGTTGATTCATCATCTGAATCTGAATCACTTTGTGCCATAAGTGCTACGACTCCTTCTTCAGCTTCAGATTCTCCTTCATCCTAAGAGGAATCTCCCCAAGCAGCCAGCATAGCTTTCGAGAATCGCTTGCCCAAATTGTTTACAGGGTGTTTTCGACCCTGTTTTCGAGGGTGTTCGGGCGTCTGATCTTCTCGAAGCAGAGGGCAATTCTTGACTAAGTGATCTGGTTTGCCGCACTTGAAACACCCTGTGAGCTGTTCTTTGGAGGTGTTTCTGGACTTGCTGAAGTCTTTTCTTTTGTTGTTTTCCTTGACCTTTTTGAAGAATTTCTTGAATTTTCTGGACATTAGAGCCATTTCTTCATCTTCAAGGTCAGAGTCAGTGTCCTCATGTGCTTTTAAGGCAAGCCCACGATCCTTCTTTTGCTCCTCTCTTTGCTGTGAGTTCTTTCGGAGTTCATAGGTCTGGAGATTACCAATCAACTCGTCGAGGGTGATCTTGTTCATGTCTTTAGCCTCTTGGATGGCTGTTACTTTGGCCTCCCACGTGCGAGGTAAAATTCTGAGGATTTTCCTCACCAACTCTTCAGTGGTGAAAGATCTTCCCAGGGATTTTAACTCGTTCGTGATGTGGGTGAACCGTGTATACATGTCCATCACAGTTTCATGATCACCCATATCAAACAACTCATATTGTCGCATAAGTAGCTCAATTCTAGATTGTTTAACTTGACTCGTACCTTCATGAGCAACTTGCAGAGCATTCCAGATAGCTTGGGCTGATTCACACTCAGAGATGCGAGTGTATTCATCCGGTCCTAGGCCAAAATATAGAAGCTTTTTGGCTTTGGCATTTTTCTCCATTTTCTTGTAGTCCTCGGTATCAAATTCTATGGATTCCTTGGGAACCTTCTTACCATCTTCAAGCACCTTGGTGGGAACAAGGGGCCCGTTCTTGATGAGCATCCACAATTCATAATCTTCTGCCTGAATATAGTTCTCCATCCTATTCTTCCACCAACTATAATGTTGGCCGTTGAAATAGGGTGGACGAGTAATGGATTGCCCTTCAAGAATTCCTTGTGGGGTACTCATCTTCAGAATCTCTCAAGGTGTTAACCTTTTGTAAGAGAACCCGCTCTGATACCACTTGTTGAGTTCGTGAGTATCCAACCACAAGAGGGGGGGTGAATTGTGGTATCTGATTTTCGCGTTGTAGATAACAAACACCCTCACAGAGGTTGTTCTCAAGTGACAAACACCCTGATAGCTTGTTTGCACGGGGTGTTCTCAAATATTGCAGAGGCGAAAATCACCAAGATAGATGCGGAAAATAAAGCACACACAATTTTTACGTGGAAAACACCTCTAGCCCAACTGAGGTGTGAAAAACCACGACTTACCTCGTGTAGGATTTAACCACTTTCACTAACAGGCTTCACACGTTACAAATGTAACACACCTTGTTACAACTTGCAACCACGTGACCTTCTTCCCAAAGACAGGTTACACCACGTCCAACCTTCGCAAGATTAGACACGTCCAAGTCCACACGACTAGGACACACTCACTCACTTTTCTGATTCAAGATCAGGGTTACAAACACCTTACAGGGGGTGCTTCTCACTAAGGCAGATGTAAGGTACAATGAAGATCCTATTATGCCAATGGTTGAAAACTCAAATCAAACACAGCTTGTCACGGTTTTGCTTTTCAGAATGAAGCTCAAGAATTTTAATGTGAAAACCGAGTTTCCTGATTTTTTCCAGATTTTTCAGAAAGCTGTGTTGCTTCTCTTTTTCAGTCTGAGTTTTTTCTATCTGCTTCTTGGCTTCTTGGCTTCTCTATGGGAGAGAAAAGATGCGGTTTTTAAACACAAGGTCCAACGGTCAAAAACCAAAGAATCAGCTAAGTATGGAAAATGATTTGCAAACAAAATATATTCTCCAACGGCTAATGATGAATTTATCCCAAAATATAAGGGATTTTGTTATCTTAAAAGATAACCCTTATCTTCCCATAGCCGTGAAGAGGTTTAAAGAGGTTTTCAGCTTTTACCAAATCCGAAAATATAGTCATAGGAATCTTTTGATTTGGCAAATCTCCCAAACTTATTTTCGAAATTCTCCCAAAATATTTTCAGGAAATATCCTTTCCAGAGAAATAGCAGTTTTGAAATTCAAACAAAGTATTCTGGAGATCTTGGCCAACCAAAATGAATTTTCAAAAATAATCGGGTATGGCCACTGCAGTTCAGAAACACCCTAGGCACCCTGTTTGCAGGGTTGTTCGCAACTGGTGTTCTGAAGCACTTAGCGCAAATACCGATTCAAGAGGTGTTTAAAATGACGTTTTCAATATTGGCATATTAACAAGAGTCTAAATAAATAAAACCTATATACCCAAGACTTCTTGTTTTGAACCAGTCATCTTGTCCGAGATTTGTAGAGCTGCTGTGAACACCAAGGCCACCTTGTTTGCTGGGGTTGTTCTTTGCATTGCTAGAGTTCAGGAACACGCTTTACAATCAACTGTCGAGATGGTGTTCTTGACTTAATATAGAATCACCAAGTAAAACCTGTCTAGAAGACATTCTCACATGTAGCAAACCAGTTAATACAATAAAGATCACAAACACCGGTTAGGCCTGTTTGGAGATCGTGTTCGGAGCAACATTACTTGGACAGATTTTTACACTTGGATTTGTTATCATCAAAGCTAAATATAATAACACAACAGCTGGGGAGGAAGATTCTAAGGATTTTGCCTCGGTCTTGGGAAGCGAAGGTGACAGCCATCCAAGAAGCTAAAGACATGAACAAGATCACCCTCGACGAGTTGATTGGAAATCTTCAAACCTATGAACTCAGAAAGAACTCACAACAAAAAGAGGAGCAGAAGAAGGATCGTGGGCTTGCCTTGAAAGCACAAGAGGATGATGACTCTGACCTTGAGGATGAAGAGATGGCCTTAATGACAAGAAAGTTCAAGAAATTCTTCAAAAAGGTCAAAGAAAATAGCAAAAGAAAAGACTTCAGTAAGTTCAGAAACACCCCCCGAGAACAGTTCACAGGGTGTTTCAAGTGTGGCAAACCAGATCACATTGTGAAGAACTGTCCACTACTTCGAGAAGAGCAAGAGCAAGAACACCCCAGGAAACAAGGTAGAAAACAAGCTGCAAGCAGTTCTGGGAGACGATTCTCGAAGGCTATGCTTGCTGCCTGGGGAGATTCCTCTGAGGATGAAGGTGAGTCTGAAACTGATGAAGGTGCTGTAGCTCTCATGGCACAAAGTGACACGGATTCAGATGATGAATTAACAAACAGTCTTACTGATCTCAAGAACAAGGTACGTGGTCTCAATAAAGCAACTCTCGAAGAACTTTTGTATACCTTGATGGATACTTGTGCTGAATTGAAACGAGATGTCCGAGACCTAGAACTAGAAAATGAGATCCTTAAAAATGAAAAACTGGGCTTACATGAAAATATTAATACGCTCAAAGAAAACCTCTTTATAAAAGAAGGAGATTATTCTCGAATGGAGGAAAAACTCTTTGAGGTGGAAGGAATGGTTGAGTCCTTGCTCAGGGAGAACAAGGGTTTGCATGCTAATATAGAAAAACTGGAAACCGAGCTTATCACAACCAAGCGCTGGAACAAGTCCTCACAAGCCCTTGATTGGTTAAACACTCACCACAGTCGAAACAAAAAGGGACTTGGATATAAGCCTAAACGAACAGTTTACCCAATTCATAGAAAGTATGTGGGATTACCTGAAAACATTGTTTGCTTTCATTGTGGTAAAACTGGTCACTATCGATATTCATGTCCTCTGAGAAGGTATGTCATTGAAAAAAATGAAAGGTATGTGAAACAAATCTGGATTAGAAAAGATGAGCTTTACTTGTCTAAAAGAATGGGACCCAAGTGGATCTGGGTTCCCAAAACTAACCTGTGATTTGTTTTGCAGGCTGAAGTGAGAGAGAACAACCCCACAAACAACCCAGCAAACAGGGTAAGAAACACCCTGTCAAACATATCAGAAAACAACCTTGAAAACAGGCAGCTGTGGTATGTTGATAGTGGGTGTTCGCGGCATATGACTGGAGAAAAATCAAACTTTCTCTCACTTACAGCTTCAACCGGTGGGAGCGTGGCTTTTGGCAACGGCAAGTCTGGGACAATTGTCGGTGTAGGTAGCATTGGTAAAACTCTCTCCCACTCAATTGATAATGTGCACTTAGTTGATGGTTTAAAGCATAATTTACTAAGTGTGTCCCAACTGTGTGACAAGAACAACCTAGTGGTGTTCTCACGAACACATTGCTTGGTTGTCAATGTCAACACAGGAGATGTCGTATTAAGGGGGAAGCGACACAAAAATGTTTACAAAGTATGTATTTCCACTCTTCCCCAAAACAACCTGACTTGTTTGAGTGCTGTGAATGATGACATAATGCTCTGGCACAAGAGACTAGGTCATGCAAGCCTTACTCTTTTAAACAAACTTGTTTCAAAAGACCTGGTTATTGGACTACCTTCCATCAAATTTAATGATGACAAGGTATGTGAAGCTTGTGCAAAAGGCAAACAAGTCAGATCTTCTTTTAAATCGAAAAAATGTGTAAGCACTACCCGACCTCTAGAATTATTACACATTGATTTGTGTGGTCCCATGAGGATAACTAGTAGAGGTGGGAAAAAGTATGTGCTTGTTGTAGTGGATGATTACTCTCGATTTACTTGGACCTTGTTTTTGGCATCCAAAGATGAAACCTTTGAGAATTTTATTGCCTTTCTCAAAAAGGTTGAAAAGAGAGTAGGACACTCCTTAATTAGCTTGAGATCTGATCATGGAACTGAGTTTGAAAATGCAAGTTTTATCAACTATTGTAATGAACATAGTGTTGATCATAACTTCTCAGCTCCAAGAACACCCCAACAAAATGGGGTTGTTGAGCGCAAAAATCGCACCCTGGAAGACATGTCCAGAACAATGCTTATTGCCAGTGGTCTTCCTAGGTATTTCTGGGCAGAAGCATTGAACACCTCATGTTACATTATAAATAGATGCATGATCAGACCCATTTTGAAGAAAACTCCTTATGAACTTTTCAAGGGCAGAAAACCCAATATTACGCACCTAAGAACATTTGGTTGTAGGTGTTTTGTGCATAATAATGGGAAGGATGCCTTAGGAAAGTTTGACCCTAGGAGTGATGAGGCAATATTTCTTGGCTATTCTTCTCACAGCAAGGCATACAAAGTCTTTAACAAAAGGACCTTGTGTGTTGAGGAAAGTGTGCATGTGCTTTTTAATGAATCTAACTTGTTGAGTGAGAATGATGCATAGGAAGATGAACTTGAATTAGGTCTTGTTCGAAAAGAAGTGTTGCTCCAAGATAAACGAGGTAAGAACACCATGGAGAAAACAACTCCTGAAGGTGTTCCTCAGAACAGCAGGCAAGGTGAACACCAAACAGGGGGAAACACCGTTGAACCCTGTTCGGGACCATGTTCTTCAGGAACATGCTTACAAACAGGTGCAGAAACAGGCTCAGGAGATGATCGTAAGCTTGATATTACGACTAGAGTAGAGCATTGGTCTGTGGATCCTCTTACTCCACGACCATGGAAGTACCATAGTTCACACCCCCTTGATCAAATTCTGTCTGATATTAACAGTGGAGTGCAAACTAGGTCTAAGCTTAAGAATTTCTGTGCTTTCTATGCTTTTCTCTCTAATATTGAGCCAAAGAGTGTGAATGAAGCTCTTGCAGATTCAGATTGGGTCACGGCAATGCAAGAAGAGCTCCATCAATTTGAAAGAAACAAAGTATGGCACCTTGTACCTAAACCTGCAGAGAGAACAATCATTGGAACCAAGTGGGTGTTCCGAAACAAACTGGATGAGTCAGGAACAGTCACTAGGAACAAGGCACGGCTGGTTGTTCAAGGGTATAACCAAGAAGAAGGGATCGATTATGAAGAAACCTTTGCACCAGTTGCTAGAATTGAGGCTATTCGAATCCTAATAGCCTTTGCAGCTCATATGGAAATCAAGCTATATCAAATGGACGTGAAAAGTGCATTCCTCAACGGATACCTTAAAGAAGAGGTGTATGTCAAACAACCCCCTGGTTTTGAAAACAGTGAATTTCCTAACCATGTTTTCAAACTTGACAAAGCTCTTTATGGCCTAAAACAAGCTCCTAGAGCTTGGTACGAACGGTTGTCAAGTTTTTTAATTGAAAATGATTTTAGAAGAGGCAAGGTAGACAATACCTTGTTTCTAAAATCTAAGGGGGAACATTTATTGATTGTCCAAATATATGTTGATGACATTATATTTGGTGCAACTCATCATGATTTATGCAATGAATTTTCAAATATGATGAGGAGTGAGTTTGAGATGAGCATGATGGGTGAGCTTAACTTTTTCTTAGGCTTACAAATCAAGCAAACTCCAAACGGCACCATGATCCATCAACAAAAGTATATCAAGGAGCTACTTAAGCGTTTTGGGATGGAGTTGGCCAAACCCGTAGACACTCCTATTTCTCCTTCAACCAGGTTGGTTATGGATGATGGGAGTCCCTCAATTGAGGAGAAACTCTATAGGGGCATGATTGGGTCACTCCTATACCTAACCGCTAGTAGACCAGATATTGTTTTTAGTGTTGGTTTATGTGCCCGTTTTCAGTCTAATCCTAAGGAAACTCATCTTAAGGCTGTGAAACGGATACTAAGATATTTGAAACATACACCCAATTTAGCCTTATGGTATCCTAGAGGTTGCAATTTTGATCTTGTTGGATATGCTGATGCTGACTATGCTGGATTCCTAGTTGATAGAAAGAGTACCTCAGGTATGGCTCACTTTCTTGGACCTTGTTTGGTATCTTGGGCTACCAAGAAGCAACATTCAGTTGCCATGTCCACAGCAGAAGCTGAATATGTTGCAGCAGCTTCATGTTGTGCTCAACTGTTGTGGATAAGGCAACAGCTTAAGGACTTTTGTGTTGACACTGGATGCATTCCTATTTTTTGTGATAACACAAGTGCAATTAACATTGCCAAAAATCCATGTCAACATAAAAGAACAAAGCATATTGACATTCGACATCATTTCTTGAGAGATAATGTTGAAAAGGGTTTAATCTCTATGAATTTTTGCACAACGGAAAATCAAATTGCTGATATATTCACTAAGGCACTAGCTAGAGATCAATTTGAGAGAAATAGACTGGAACTAGGGTTGGTGAGAACACCCTGAGATATCTGTTTCCAGAACATGAACTGGGTTTGGTAAGATCAACCTTTACACCCTGTTCTCTCCCCCTGTTTGCAAATCTTATTAACAACGGATGTGATTGCATACACTCGAATTGCGTGCATTTTGTCTCTACTTATCCACTTAGTGCAGCATAAGGGGATGTACTGGAGCCGCCTTAGTACCATTAAGTCCAATCAAGATCAGACGGCAAAGAACAGGCATAACGAAGAGAACAGGTACGCCCCTTGGTTGCTCGATGTGTTTTCTTTCCTTCCCAAGGCACAAGCTTTTAATGCTCACACCCGTTGCAAACCGAGAAATCTTCTAAAGATTTTGGGTGCTCTCTCTCTCTCTCTCTTTATATACCCTGTTCTCAGTTCTGCCGTTCATCTTGCACACAAGCAAAACCTGAAAACCCTGTAACAACCTTAAACCCTAATCTCTCTCTTCTAGCAACAATGGCCCCCAACAACTCCTCTCAATCAAAAGCCCTCGTTCTTGCGTCCTCAATCCCTGCTCCCCCTCGCCCAATCCTGTACAAGCCTTTCAAATTCCTGAAAAGCTTGTCCCTACAATCAGTGGGAATGGGGATGGATGATATTCCCTTCGAGTGTGGAAGGGAATTGGTGTTCCTTGTAGGGACAATTGCTTGTCCCATTAAAGTCGAGTCAGAGGGTACACTATCGGGGTCTCAAGACCAACTCTTGGAAACCCCTGAAGGGTTTAATTTTGAGCCCTGTTCTTCTGGGTTGTTTCCTGACACAGCGACAGAAACAGGGGCTGCCTCTGTCGAAGGTGTGTATGTGGAGGATCTGAATGTCGACTTCCAAGGGAAGTCGAATGAGACATCAGAGGAGAGTTTAGAGAAGGATTCTCTCCCTGAGGCTGAAACCCCCACTCCGGTCGCTCAAACTGGAGAGAAAAGGAAAAGGGTGAAAATAGTGGCCAGGCGTAGCAGAACGCCAAGAACAAGGCCACAACCAAGGTCTCAGCCCTCTCAAACTCCCTCTTCTCCACAATCCTCCAAGCCTTCTCGCAAATCTGCGAGAATAGCTTTTCAATCCTCTCACCGTATCTCCAAACCCTCTGCTCCTATCATCGAGGAGATTTCCTCCTCTTCTACCGAGGGGTTCTCGAGTTCTGACTCTGAGAACACCACCTTCAAACAGGGGACACCGGTGTTCTCCGAGTCCTCTGAAGAACAAGCCCCTCCAAAATCAACCACTAAACCTGCTGTGAAGCCCTCTCCTGCAAAAACACCCCTCAAGCGAAAGCCCAGAACAGCCCCCCTACCAGAAGCTACCACCTCTGTTCCTGCCCCCAAACGCCCAAAGCAGTTCACTCCCTCTCCTATGTCTGACAAACATGCGCAGTTGCTTAAGCGCAATGTCGTCAGGGGGAAGGTAGTGAATGTAAGCTTTTTCGAGGAACAGGGTCTGGGGGTGTTCCTGACCAAGTTGCGCACTCAAGGCTGGCTCGACTTGTTTGCAAACACCCAGTTGGGGTGTTCTGTGCCTGAGTTGGCTGAGTTTTACGCCAACTGCAGTGTCACCGAAGGGGTGGTGACTAGTTTTGTGAATGGGCAACGCATTAAGGTTGATGCGCCCACACTTGGGAAAATTTTGGGAGTACCCTCCTAAGGCTTTGACGTGTATGTGAGGGAAGACAAAACAGCCCTAGAAACAGCCAGGCTCCTAGAGGTGTCCCAACGCCTCAGTCAAAAACAGGGCCTGAGAACACCCCTCTCTGTTAAGAAGGGTGAAATGACCTCCCTGCACCAACTATTGTTTATGTTCACTATCAAGAACATAATTCCGCGAGGTCAAGGGCGAAACTCAGCTGATGCCCTCGATCAATGCCTGGTGGACTTACTGGATCGGGAGGAACCAATCAACCTCCCTGCAATCATGATTCGCCACATAGGGCGAATTGCGAACACCACCCGGGCCCATGATCTTGGATATGGGTTTCTGCTGACAAGGGTGTTTGAGCACCTTGGGATAGTGCTCACACGGCGAGTGGAGGCCCAAGTCGTTGATGAGATTGGGATTGACACTCTGCTCGGGTGTGGCTATGAGGTTGGCGAAGGGTCAGTCTCCAAACAGGGTCGTCGACCACCTCGACCACCTGTTTCTGGGCAACCTTCCATCAAACTTGAGGCTGTTTTTGAGGACAATGCTCGCCTCAAGGATGAGCTCTCAGCTGTCAAGGCTGCTCTTGCTGAGGAGCAAGCCCTCTCCGCCAAACGCCATGAGGAATTGCTTGCCCTTCTCTCCACTCTTGCCCCCAGCATTCCTCCTCTGCAAACGAGACCACCCCCTGCAACCTGATTCTCTAGGCTGTTCTCTTGTCTCCTCCTCCCATCTTCGTTTTTGGCATTGTACTGTTTTTAATGCAATATCTCCTTAATGATGCTTCTTGCACCTTATGCTCTATATTTCTTTTCTTGCATTCATACTGTTGTTTATGCTTTTTAATGATGCCAAAAGGGGGAATAAGACCATATGAATAAAACCATATGACGTGCTCTATGACCTAGCACCTAGAGGATCCCTATCAGTATTAAACGTTGTTAAGCTTTTTAATTTTGTCAATATGGTCACTTGGTTTGTCATCATCAAAAAGGGGGAATTTGTTGATTATATTTAGTTTTGATGATAACAAATCCAAGAGTAACATATTTGTCTAAGTAATGTTGTTCCAAACAAGCTCTCCAAACAGGGCCTAATACACCGTTGTTCCTACACCGCTGTTTGTGATATTTTATTAACCTGGTGGCTAAATGTTGAGAACAAGTCTTAGGAACAGGTTCCGAGCTTCAGTGACACAAGATCAGCAAACAACACATGGTTTAAGTCTTGAGGAACATTCAGCTACACAAGATCACCCAAGGAATCAAGGTGACCAAGGTGTTTTGGAGCAGCATATTCACTCTTGACAAGACAACTAATTCTTACAAGGAGTCTTGGTTAATTTAGTTTTTATCTTTTAGACTCTTGTTAATATGCCAATCTTGAAAGTATCATTTTTAGCACTTCTTGAAAACAGTTTTCGAAAAGTTGCTTTGGGACACCATTTCCAAACAACCCTGCAAACAGGGTGCCTAGGGTGTTCTCAAAAACTACAGCAGCTACATCAGTCTTATCTGGAAATTTGCTTCGGTTGGCTGCCAAATCTAAAAAGATTTGTTTTGAATTTGAAAAAAAAAAATTGCAAAACCGTTTTTGCTAAAGATTTCTCTTGAAAGATTCTTATCCCTTATTTTTAGGTCTTGATTGAATTTGGGATAAATCAAGATTTTATCCTTTTCAAGCTAGATTACTCGGCCAAGATATTTTAAGAAAATCTTCTCTCCTCTCTTAGCCGTTGGAAATCTTTGGTGAATCTTCTAAGCGACTAAAAATAGAGGATTTTCCCTATCTTTTTGAAAAGAATAGCCGTTGGGTTGTGCGTTTAAATATTGAAATTCTCTCTCCCATTTGATAATCCGGTTTTTACAAAGAAGTAAGAGATTCTTAGAGCTGAATTTCAAAGAGAAAAACCGTGAGAAGATTGTGCTTAACTGAGCTTTCAATTTCTTGGCATAATAGGACTTCATTGTACCTTACATCTGCTTAAGTCAGAAGCACCCCAATAAGGTATTTTGTACCCCTGTTCTCAGAACAGAAAGTGAGTGAGTGTGTCCTCAGTCGTGTGGACTTTGGACGTGTCCTATCTGGTGAGATTGGACGTGGTGTAACCTGTCTTAGGGAAGAAGGTTACGTGGGTTACAAGTTGTAACAAGGAGTATTGCTTTTGTAATGTTTTCAGCCCGTTAGTGAAGTGGTTAAATCCTACACGAGGTAGGTCGTGGTTTTTCACACCTCAGTTGGGCTAGAGGTGTTTTCCACGTAAAAATTGTGTGTGCTTTATTTCCGCATTTATTACTTTGAATTTCGCTACTGAATCAATTGAGAACAACCGCTACAAACAAGGCGTAAGGTTGTTTGTGATTTACAAACAATCTCTGCAATCAAGTGCTACGGTTGTTTGTCAGTTATTAGACGAAAATCGACCACCACAATTCATCCCCCCTCTTGTGGTTGTGTACTCTTGGAATTCAACAAGGAAGAAAGGCAGCTTTTTGTTGCCCAGCAGGCCAAAAATGTACGATATACGACCTTATTCGCCTTTCCTCCCTTAGCTTCCCTTAGGACATAAAGACTAAACTTTTTCTTACAGATGCCCTCCCTTTTACCCCGCAGGAAGACGCCTGCTGTGAGTCTGCCGGTCCGCAAGAAGCAGAGGACCAAGGGATAACCTGGCCAGACCGGGCCTCCGCCCAATCATAGGTGGGGGAGATGAGGGTCGGTCGTCCGGCCGCTCACCAATCGGGGAGCCAGTCGTCAGGGGAACGGACCCCTGCCAAGCAAGGGCACCAAACTCCTTCCCAAGCTGCAGGAGCTGTGACCCCAGTTGTCAGCGGCGCCTCCTCACTCATCCCGCGGCCCTCCGCTAACTTCATCAAGGAAGACCCTGGCGTCAGGCTCTCTCTTGTCCAGGACATAGTCAAATCCTGGGACTTAGCGGCCCCTAGGGTTTCGGACCCCCCAAAGGTGTCTGAGGAGGAGATAGCCATGGTTGAGGTCTTTGCCCAGGGGGTGAAGGCTGTCGCGGAGTGCTGGCAGCTAGAGGGGCTCGTCTCCCGATACAGAGACGCTGTGAGAGGCTGCAGGCGGACCTAGAGGCCTGCGAGACCGAGAAGAAAGAGCTACAGCATCAGCTGGAGAAGGCTGCGGCTGATGCGGTCCAAGCCAAGGAGCATGGCTACCAGCAAGGCCGCTCCGACACCTTCGGATACCCCTGTAAGGTCGTGCTAACCCTTGCAGGCGCATATGAGGACGACCGGTATTTTGAGGCTTGCCTGTGCTTTGTGGACGAGCGTAAGCGGGCCGCTGCGGAGGACTGCGACCCTGAGGAGGTGGTGTTTATCCCTCCTTCATCCGGGGTGAGGCTGCTCGGGACGAGGCCACCAATCCTTTAGAAGCTGAAGCCGGCGCGCCCGCGGAGAAGGAGCACGAGGACGATGGAGAACCCGACGTGTAGTCCCCGTCCCCCTGTTTTGTTTATGTTTGTTTTCGATTTCTGTTTTAGCATTGGCTGTAAGGAATTGTGTTTTGTTTCAGAATTAATGAAAGAATGTTCCATTCTTTTCATCGTTCTGCCATGTTCGCCTTTATATTTTCCACTTGTTCTTTCGTTTGCACTTGTACTTCATTCTTCCTTCATCCTCATGATAGCGGCCCCCAAGCGAAAGAACAAGGGGTGCGTTCAAGGACCCTTAGCCCCCAGAGGGGCTAAGAGTGTAACGACCGATCGTAGGGCCGTACTCAAGGACCCTTAGCCCCCAATGGGGCTAAGAGTGTAGCGACCAGCCATAAAGCCGTGCTCAAAGACCCTTCACCCATAGAGGGGCTAACAGTGTAGCGACTGGCTGAAAGGACGTGCTCAAGGACCCTTAGCTCGCAGAGGGGCAAATAGTGTAGCGACCGACCGTAAGGCCGTGCTCAAGGACTCTTAGCCCGCAGAGGGGCAAACAGAGTGTAGTGACCAGCCGTAAGGCCGTGCTTAAGGATCCTTAGCCCGCAGAGGGGGTAAGAGTGTAGCGACCGGCCGAAAGGCCGTACTCAAGGACCCTTAACCCCCAATGGGGCTAAAAGTGTAGTAACCGGCTGTAAAGCCGTACTCAAGGACCCTTAGCTCGCAGAGGGGTTAAGAGTGTAGCTACCGGTCGAAAGGCCGTGCTCAAGGACCCTTAGCCTCCAATAGGGCTAAGAGTGTAGCGACCGGCCGAAAGGCCGTGCTCAAGGATCCTTAGCCCGTAGAGGACCTAAGAGTGTAGCGACTGGCCGAAAGGCCATGCTCAAGGACCTTTAGCCCCCAATGGGGCTAAAAGTGTAGTGACCGGCCGTAAGGCCGTACTCAAAGACCCTTAGCCCGCAGAGGGGTTAAGAGTGTAGCGACCGGCCGTAAGGCCGTACTCAAGGACCCTAAGAGTGTAGCGACCGGCCGTAAGGCCGTGCTCAAGGACCCTTAGCCTGCAGAGGGGCTAAGAGTGTAGCGACCAGCCGAAAGGCCGTACTTAAGGACCCTTAGCCCGTAGAGGGGCTAAGAGCGTAGCGACCGACCATAAGGTCATGCTTAAATTGGAGCAAGAGGTAGACAGGTGTGCAAAAAGTGACGTCGTGGCCTAGATATTCATTACGCAGAGTGCACTGGGTACATGCCAGAGGGATAAAAAGAACAAACGTAGGCCTAAATGTGATACTTTCTCAGATTGTTGCTATGCCACGCCCCTGGGATGGGGGTGCCCTGGAGGGTCTCCAGTCGATATGTGCCGGGGTGGATCGGCAAAGTGACCTTGTAAGGACCTTCCCAGTTGGCAGTTAATTTGCCGTGCTCCCCTGCGAGAGCAACAGCCTCCGTGCATCAAAAAACGAGATCGCCAACCTGGATAGGTTGAATCCTGACGGCGCGATTATGTAGCCACACGATGCAAAGTTTATAGAGAGCCTCGCGGAGGAGGGCATCACCGCAAATGGAGGGGAGGAGGTCCATGGCTTCACGTAGTGCCGCGTTATTTAACGCCTCCTGGAAAGTTGTCAACCGATAGGTATGGAGGGCCACTTCGACAGGCAAGACAGCCTCGGAATCGTAGGCGAGCATGAATGGGGTCTCTCTTGTAGCAGTCTTCTCCGTGGTGCGGAGGTAGCATAGGACGCCAAGCAGCTCGTCCGCCCATTTGCCTTTTGCGTGGTCAAGCTTTTTCTGTAAACCGTGGAGGATGGATTTGTTGGCCGTCTCGGCCTGGCCGTTAGTTTGGGGATGCACTACGGCCGTGAAGCAGGCGTGCAGCCCAAGTTATTGAGGTAGTCTGTGAGCTTGCTAGTGTCAAACTGCCGACTATTGTCGAAAATTATGGCATGAGGGATGCCAACTCAGGTGATGATGTTGCACCATATAAATTTACACACCTCAGTGGTGGTTATGGATGCGACGGCCTCGACTTCGATCCAGTTGGTGAAGTAGTCCACAGCCACAAAAAGGTACTTACGTTGGCCTGTAGCCTTGGGAAAAGGGCCGAGGATGTCCATGCTCCACGTGGCGAATGGGAGGGGACTGACTATCGGTGTCATGGTGGTGAAGGGGACTTGTTGAATGGGTGCGAACTTCTGACACTTGTTACAAGTCCGCACCAGCATCATTGCGTCCTCTCGTAGACTAGGCCAGTAGTAGCCGGTTCATATGGCGGTGATGGCTAACGCGCGGCCTCCCGCGTGCAAACTGCAAATGCCTTCATGTAATTCCTCCAATATCCGTTTTCCCTCCTCCGGGGTCACGCACCGTAGAAGAGGCCGGGTGAAAGATCGCCTGTAAAGAATCTCCTCGTATAAGATGAACCAATTCGACCTTCTCTTTACTTTCTCAGCCTTCTTGGGGTCCGCGGGCAATGTTCCGTCCGTGAGATACGCGCGAATAGACTCCATCCATGTTGGGCTCTTGTCTAGCCACAACACCTCATGTGAGTCGATGCTCCTTTCTGTCAACGTCTCCCACTGGATGTTCTTGGGCTTGCCGTCATCAGAAGAGCTCACCAGTTTGGACAGGGCGTCTGCCTGTTGGTTCTCTGAACGAGAAATGTGCGCGATGGAGAAATGCTTCAATAACTTGGTGGCCTTACGAACCTGCCGAACGTACGCAACCATGACCTCGTCCTTTGCCTCATAGGTTCCATTAAGCTGGCTGACGACGAGCTGGGAATCAGAAAAGGCTTGGACGTAGTCGGCTCCTGCGATGTAGCAAAGCTCTATCCCCGCGACGAAGGCTTCATGCTCGGCCTCATTGTTAGACGCTTTGAACATGAACTTGAGGGCGTGCTCAAACCATGCCCCAGTGGGACTCTCAATGATGAGGTCAGCTCCACTGCCGTGTTTAGTGGATGAGCCATCCACGTATAAGTTCCAGGGCCATGGTTGGGAATCTTCTTTAGCAGGGGCCGTGCTCTCGGCTAGAAAGTCAGCTAATGCCTAGGCCTTGATGGCCCGCCATAGTTCGAAAGCACGTAACGGGAAAGCTCCACAGCCCGCTTCAGGAGACGTCCCGAGGCGTCCAATTTCTGCAGGACGTTCCTTAGGGGTTGGTCGGTTAAGACCAAGATCTTATAGGCTTCGAAGTAAGACCTTAACTTTCGACTAGCCATTACCAAGACGTACGCAAATTTCTCGATGAGGGGGTAGTTCATCTCTGCGCCTGCCAAGGCGTGGCTTACGTAATATACTAGTACCTACTCCCTCGCTCGCTCAGCTACAAGGACGGCGCTGACCGCAAGTTCAGACACAGCTAATACAACACTAGAACTTCTCCTTCCGCAGGACTGGCGATCTTGGGCAGCTGAGCCAAGTATGTCTTCAAAGCCTGAAAAGCCTCGTCTGCCTGCTCATCCCAATTAAAATTGTTCCGCTGATGCAGGACGCGGAAGAAGGGCTGGCACTTATCCGCGGAACGGGATATGAACTGACCAAGAGCCGCTATGCAACCCGTCAGGCGCTGCACCTCCCACACGTTCTGGGGCGGTTTCATATCCAGGACGGCCTGGATCTTGTCTGGATTTGTTTATATGCCACGGTGACTAATCATGAAACCGAGGAATTTTCCTGACCGAACCCTGAAAATGCACTTCTTCGGGTTGAGCTTCATGTTGAACGCTCGAAGTATCTCAAACGTCTTCTACAGATCGCTACTGTGGTCTTCTTCGGCCTTGCTCTTCACGATCATATCGTCGACATATACTTCCATAGTTTGTCCGATGAGAGGCTCGAACAGCTTGTTGACCAGGCGCTGGTAGGTTGCCCCAACATTCTTTAGACCGAAGGGCATCACTCTGTAACAGTGGAGGCCGCGGTCAGTGATGAACGCCTTCTTTTCCTGGTCCTCGGGGCATAGGGGTATCTGGCGATACCCGGAGAATGCATCCATGAAGCTTAGTAGGGCGTGAACGGTCGTGGCGTCCCCCAGCTTTGGTAAGGGGTGGCTATCCTTTGGGCAGGCCTTGTTCAGGTCTGTGAAGTCCACGCACATCCTTCAAGTCCCATTCGGCTTCTTGACTAATGCATTCGAGATCCACTCAGAGTACTGACATTCTCGAATGAAGCCAGCCTCCAGCAACTTCTGAACCTCAGCGTTAGCCAGGGCCGCTCTCTCGGGGCCCATGTAGCGCTTCTTCTGAATAACCGGTTTGTGCCGAGGATCAGCATTTAAGCGGTGTTCCATCACAGTTGGGGCGATACTAGGCATCTCCTCCGGTCCGAGGGCGAAAACATCCTTGTATTCTTGCAAAAGGGAAACTAGTGATTGCCGGCCAGCGGCCGCGATGTCGTGTCCGAGCTGCACGATACGCTCCGGCCGTCCCTCCTCGAGCGGTAGGGATTCCACCGTATCTGCGACTTCTGGCCGTGGCCGCGGGGGTTCGGAAGAAGTGAGGATGTGGATTACCAACGTATCTGGGACCGGAATGGCCGGCCCTGCCTTTGCCTACTTCTCCGTCTGAGGTGGTCCTGTGGTCCTACGTTCTCCGGTCCGTTCTATGAGGGGTTTATGCTCACCAGGCAGCACTCCCGAACCGTCTGCTAGTCCCCACGCAGCTCACCTAAGTTTCCGTCATCCGTTTCAAACTGGAGCTAGAGGAGGTACGGGGCGACGACAGCCTTCACTCTGTGGAGGGTTGGCCACCCAATAATTACGTTACAGGCTGTGGGTACATCAACCACCAGAAAGTCAACCTCAAGGCTTTTGAACTAAGTCTTGTCACCGAAGCGTACTGGGGGGCGGATCATTCCCGTGGGATTCATTTCCTGCCCCGGAAGCCTAGGATAGGATTCACAATGGGGACGATGTCACGCCCTGGGTGCGCGAGCCTCTTCAAGCAATCCCAAGTTATGATATCCACGGAGCTGCCCTGTCGACCAGGATTCGCTGCACAATTGCACTGGCGATCTTCATCTCGACCACCAGAGGGTCGTTATGAGGGGAAGCGAACCGCGGGGCGTCCTTCCTCCCAAATACCATTATAGGCGATCGTTAAGCATGATACCTGCTCCACGGTGAGCACTTGCTGCGCGCTTCTAAGTTGGGCTTTCCATACCGATCGAGTTATCTCCTCCACGTAGCCACCCGCTATGGTGGCCACGACTTCTGTGAAATATTCCTTATCCCGCGGCGGGGGCGGAGCAGGTTCCTGTTCTTGTCGAAGGAACCGGAGCCTCTCTTTAGAAATCGATCAATTTACCCCTTGTCTGCTAGCTCATAAAGGGCTTTTTTCAATTCTCGACATTCAGTCGTGGTGTACCCACTTTGCTCGTGGAATTTACAATACTTCCGGGCATTCTCAGGTTTAGGAAGTGCGGTCATAAGAGGCCGTCGATGCAACATCGGATTTCCCCCGACCTCCATGAGGATGCTTCTTGCGTCGGTGGTGAATCAGGGATCAGGTGCCTCGAACTGCGGCCTCTTGTCCCGGGAGGCGAGATTCCTTTCACCACGATTGAAGCCCCTATCCCCAGGAGCCTTCGTCCTCTTCGGGGCGTCTGAGCTGTCGGCGCAGATCTCAATGGCCCGGATGAAGTCCACGGCCTCCCTCAAGGCCTCGCCAGCGTCGTCTCCTTCTGCTCTGCCAGAGAGAACTTGAAGCGCCCACTCTTAAGGCCATTCAAGAAAGAAGTGTATGCTACTCTGTCTTCCAGGTCAGGAATCAGCACCGCTTCTTGCTGGAAGCGTTTGACAAATTCAGCGAGGGACTTCTGCGGCCCCTGCTTGATCTTCGACAAGTGGATGCTAGTTCGCCTCTCCTTGCGACTAGCAATGAACTGGCTGACGAATTTATCGGCCAGGTCTTGGAAGCAGGTTATACTTCCCGGGGACAGACCATTGAACCAAGACTGCATCACTCCCTTCAAGGTGGCAGGGAAGTAGCGACAGTAGGATACGTCATCCACATCTTGCACATATATCTGGGCTTTGTAAACTCCCAGGTGCTCTTCTGGGTCTGTGGTCCCATCATAGAGTCTATCGTTGGCATCTTGACTTTCCCGTAGTGCGGAGCATTGTTGATCTCGGCGCTAAATGGGGTCGAGAAGGGAAGCACGGTTGGCCAAGCGGCTGTCCCAGACACCTTGATGGGGGTGTCAGGGTGGCGTTCGACCTCAACCACCGAGGTACTCCTTCTCTCCTGGCCGTGCCGCGGTACCCTGGGGGGAGAGCGGTCCCTCCGGTGCAGCTCCTGACTGTGCGTCCCTCTTGGAGGCGGGCTTCAGGTACGGTTGCGGTGGGTGCGGCGCTCCGGACTGGACGATGCCTGCTTGAGTTCTCTCCTCGCGGACGAGAAGTCTGCTCTTGCTCCTCGAGCCAAGCGGCCTGCCTGGAGTGTGTCGCGTAGGGGGTAGAGGCAGTTACCGAGACTGCGTTATCCCTCGTGCGGATTAGCCGACGGGCTCCACAGCCGCACGCCCATTTGCCGCCCGGTAGGAAGCCGATCGCTCCTATCTGACCGCGCGACCTCACGGCTATGCTCCATGGGGCGAAGGGACGACATCCCTTCCGGCTGGTGGGAGGTTTCCCCTTCTTGGATCAACGGGTATTTAAGGGGAGGAAGAGGCTTGGTCAGGCCTGCCACCTCCATGGCTCTCTTGACTTGCTCAGAGACTTGACGCGTGATGCTGTCGGCCATAGTGGACATGAGGCTCTTCAGCGCGTCCACCGTAACATAAGCCTCACGCTCTTTGAGTGACGTCGTAGCCGCCCGAGGGCTCGCCCGGGAGCTCTCGGAAGCATCCTCTACCATGGGAGGCGCAGAGGTGTTTACGGTCGGGGCCTTGTCCCCACGAGTCCGCACGCCGTGTTGCTTCGTTTACTACCATCGCTACCGTTCTTTCCCCACAGACGGCGCCAATATGATTCCGGAGGAAATCCTTTGGTGTAAGGGTTGCTAATGACATGGGACGAAGGGACGAGTTTATCTTACAGTTGGCGGTTAACATTTCATCGTCCTCGGCCCTGCGTGACCCGACCTGCAAAAAGGGCAACCCCCGGGTTGTTGACCGGAGAATGCCTCTCCGACTGTCAAGTCAGTTCAAGGTCCAAGTCAAAGGTCAAAGGGAAGAATGCAATGGCAAGTCAGTGTCTGCAGTTGCTAACCCCTTTCCCGAGGAAAACAGGTCATTATTTATAGTCCTCTTAGAAGAGGGTATAATAGTAATTTTATCTGAAGTGTCCGCATGGGCTGCCGGTCTCGGAACAATTGGGCCCAGAGGAAGCCTCTAGGATTGCGTTCTGGGCCCCTGAGTAAGTATGGGTCTGAGGGTGACCCTGGGATGATACGTCTCGGGCCCATCAATTCCCGTATGGGTCTGGTCTGTAAGATGGATGTGTAAAAGCCCTTTGAGCAAAAATCGAATTTTTTTCCCCAATCAGGTATGAAAACTATTCAACAAATATGAGAGTTAAAAAAAATGTTATGGTCCAATTGCAAGGTATGGAGCTTGAGTCCACATCGATCATATGGGGGGTTGATGTGGGATTTATATAGGCTTTGAGTTCTCTCAATTTTTGAGCTAGTTTTTGGAATTGGCTCTTCCAAAGTCCTATATCAAAAAATCATTTCATTATTATGCTTGCATATGGGAATTATTATTATTATAGTCAATCAATTAATTAATCATGTTTAAGAGAAAAAGGGAAAAATTAAGTTTGTTTAACACTTTTTATTTTTAATTCGTGAATCATAAAATATATAGAATCAAGCGAGCAAATGCAGCAGTAGTTTTTTTGGACTTGCCCCCTCAATGGCACCAAAAACCAAAAACCTTATATCAACCACAATCCCCCCTCCATAAACCCTTTATAACTTTTACCATAGGTATATGATGCAATCGAATTAAAGTTTTTAATACTTTTCTTTTTTGATCATAGAATGCATATATAAAGAAATTCAGTATATCTAAGAGAAATTATTTTTTAAATGTGGTAGCTCTATTTGTTCAAAAAATATAATTCAGTCATGAATATGCAAATTATTTTCTAAAACCGTACATTTATAATGTAATTTAATCTCTTTGTTTTAAAAATTATTGTTCCAAAAAAAAAGAGAGTGAAAAAGAATCCATTCTTTTAATAGGGAAAAATTTGTTGTCAGGGTTTGATCTCAGTAATATTGTTACGTTACACAACTAATTGATCGTATCTAAAAGAAGAGGAATAAAAGTTGTTCTTAAAACTCTTTATTCTACATTGGTAAGGATATAATAGATCACTATATTCTGCTCAAGATTCTTTATCTTTTTTGAAGGCATAAAAAATTTTGAAATTTGTAATTATCTTTGTAAAAATTGAGCATTCGGTTGATATTAGTCAACTAGTTAAGTCTACTCAATTGTAAACTATTTACGATAGCATTGCTGTGCAATTTTGACATTTCTATGTACGCCACGTAGGGCACAAGTAAATTTTTATGTAATTCAAGGTTCGAAATTGCACGTCTATAATTATTGCTCAAAAAAAAGTTTTAAAGTAATTCTGAAGTAAATTTTCAATTATTACAACGTCATTAGAAATTTCTTATAAAATATCATATTAAAATATTTAAATTGTCCAATTGAACAGTAATTTAATTTTCCATTCTTTAAATGGAATGAGACATTTAGGCTGTAGTATACTACTTAAGTTAGAATAAATTGATTGTACTTATTCATGTTATGTTTGCATGCAGGTAGTTCATACGTCTGGGAAGAGACATTATTTGCCTACCTCTATTTGTTAAGGTATAGTATCTCCATCTGTCTTGTCGCACTTATGGTTACATAGTTACTGCCATTTGATTTTTTTGTATTTTTCGTATTTCGTAATTCATTCCTTGCGAATTATCCTCAGTTTTTCTCCATAAAATATTTTCACAAAATCCTTCTTCTATAAAATGTTTTCACAAAATCTGATTTATGTGGGTCTCTTGGAATCAGCCTCTCTACGGGCAGGATTGCCGGTAGAGGTAAGGTTGCCTACATCTGGATCTCCCCAGACCCCGCGAAAGTGGGACTCACACTGCGAGTTGTTATTGTTGTTGTCGTGTATTTATTCATGTAAAAAATTTTGCATATTATTAGTGACATTCCAATGATTAGGGACAATATCTTCAACTCTTAGAACTTTGACACAAAAAATAAAATTTTTCTAAAATAAATTTCGAGTATAGTCACGGGCACAAATTAGTGCACAAAAAAGAAATGCTATATTACTAGATGAATTTTTTTTCTAAATACACTTTTCCAAAATTAAAAGTATGTACAGATTTGACAAAAATATCAACATCTATTTGTCGCATAAGCATAGAATAGCCAGCTCACATAGAAGCGGAAGCATAATATAACAGAAAAATGCTTAGAGCGCATCGAGCCCATATCTTAGGCCTAAGTCTAGCATGTACATTTCACTGGCCAATAAATAAAGTAATCCAATTTCGAATATTGATAAAGAAAATTTGTTTACCATTTGCATCAAGAAACCTATCAAAGTCGGCTTTTCCTCCCACGAAGAATCAGTTCACTCTCACCTAATACTTTCATCCTACTGTAAGAACATATGTAACGGTGATCCATGATTTTGGATCATAAGTGGAGGCCCACACCCTCGATATCATTCTACAAGTCAATTTTTTCTTTTTTCTCTATATCCCATGAATCACCAACTTGGATCACCAAATAAAATCATGCTTTATGGATCCCACTACTGACATATTATTTGTCAAACTTTTTCAAAAAAAAAGTTTAAAGCTTATCTGGCAAAAAACAAAAGCAAAAAAAAGTGGTGAGCGGATCATGACCACGAGCTGGACCGCAAGGCAAGCTAGAAGGATCAACATTGCATGTCATTTTCTAGACCACGGATAGAAATGTTGGACCACGATCCTAGCATTGCAAATGCTCTGATAGTTGATACCAAACGCAGGCCATATAAGTGTAGGATGTACTCATCAAAATGGTTTTGGAAAGTGCATTTGAAGCAGACTCACCCTCAAGTCAATATTATGTAACTCAATGTAGACAACAGGGGCCCCGGGGGGGTTAAACATCAGAATATGAAAAGTGATAGCATTGCAGGGAATTGTATCCATGATTTGAACCACACCACTGTACCATTCAACAACAGTATGAATTCCACCTAATAGGATTTGAGACAATCTATATGTAGACAAATTACTACAGGAATGATTTTGGACCACCATGAACATCCCTCCACAATCTCCACCCCTTCCCGTTCTGGTACCATGATAGACAATCACAATTGGCTATTAACCTATCGAACCCATATCAAATACCACAACTACTTTTAAATGGTAACCTAAGCATCTAAACCTATATTAGGCCTTTTTATCTGCATAAATCATCGACATAAATCCCCACCATATCAACACAAACTTTGATATGCTAAGCCTTCCCACACAGGGTGCAAACCGCCTGTTAAATTGTGTGACCACTGACCAATCATAGTGCTTCTACTTTTTTCCTCAGCTCAATCAGAGCTCAGTCTTGGGTCCTACCTAAGGTTCAATGTTATTTGTAGAATTCTATTCCAGCTAGCCGGATCACCCCGCAAAACTTGACCATGTTTGTACGAACTATGAAAACTCAGTAGATGGATTGAAGGCATCCAGGCAAACAATGGCCTTTATTTTCTGTATCATCCTCAGAACCTGCCACATCTTAGGCCTGTGCTCTGGAGATGTCACACTGCATAAACTTGCCACTTCAACAAGCATTCCGAGTTGGGTGTCTTCTGAGTTATCATCATCCCCTCGCATTGCTTTAACCCAGTGAGGCATATGCGCAGGTGCAAGGATCGGATGCTGGGAAGGAGGTGTACCTGATAAGAGCTCTAGCAGGAGGACACCGAAAGCATAGACATCATATTCAGAGGTTGCCCTATGGCCTCGTTTGCGGCCTTCAGGTCCTCTGTATCCCGCAGAGTCAGGATCCTGGTCATTAGAATATGTAGCCAGTGTAGCGAGACAGTAATCAGCAACGCATGCCTCAAAGTCTGAGCTTAGCAAGACATTCGAGGATTTGAGGTTGCCATGGACGAGCTTTGATGCTCGGTGGATGTAACAAAGGCCTTGGGCAACATCTTCTGCTATCTTTAAACAAGAGGTCCAATGCAGAGGCTTTGCCCTTGCTGATCTTGACCCTGTTCATATAAATTACTCAGTCACAACTGGTAGACAAGAAGTTAACAAAGGAACAACAGGGAAACAGTTGCAAAATATTTTGTATGCTATAATCAAGATCTGTAAAAAAGTTTGCATTTGTAAGAAGTGGAGGAATATGCATACCAATCTTGCTGCTACATTCCACAATGGCCGAAGAGTGATCCACTAATCACTATGATTGTAGATTCCACTTCAAAACAAATATGCCGTTTCAATGGGCACGAATAATTACACCGCGACGGGTTCAGAATCATCAAGACTAGAAACCCCCAAGGGAAGATCTAAACCTTTCAGAATACAGCGGATTGGGGGGAGCGGCTGTTAAATTAAGAGGCTCTAACTGGCGTTTCAACAATGAACAGAACAGTATCAAATGCTTAAAGCCTTAAACTGATCATAAAAATTGGAACAATGGACTCAAGGAGGAGTACCACGACTGAAAGAGCAACTTCAACAAGAGTATCATCTCCAAAATGATCCACCCGGGGTAAGTGCATTGGGATGACATATGTCACCTAATTTATATCATCCATGATAGTATACTTCCTTGGAGCAAAGTTAATTTCAAGGATGATAGACAGCTAGGAGTGAGTATAGATAGAGATTGTGGGTGTCATGGAACCTGCATGAAGCTAGTCCAATAATTCCGGCTAAAAGATTCGGACCAGTCAAATGGTTCCTATTATGGTTGTCAAATTGTCTAACTATTGCTATCATGTTCTGGTTTTGGTCCTCATTTTTCTCTTTTTAAAAAAATGAACTAGCTCTGGTTTCAACAATCACTTAAAGATAAAATATGAGAATTCCAAGAAATGAATTTTCCCCTGACTTTCTCTCATTAATTGCCTTTCATAATATTAACTGAGGAGAACATACGATAATTAGTCACATAGTTTTATTGGATCACTTTTTTGGTTTTTCTACTTTTGGTGGTTTGTCCTTTTTCAGTCGGTTGGTTGGTTGGTTGGTTGGCTCCTCAGCTCCTGCTGTCTTGGTAGCAAAGCTTAGGTAGAAACGTCAACGGAACTTAGTTGATTGACAATCTTGCACAGTCAATTTCTGCTTGTGAAAATGTGATTAGAGGCATTAGCTCCAGTTAGAGCCAGAAAAGGGATAGGATCATGGTTTAACGCAAACAAAGGAGCTGAAAACGGAGGTGATTGATTCATATTTCATTTCATAACAATGGGAGAAGAAAATTTACAAAAAGGTAAAAATGTGACTATGTTTTTCACTGTTATCTCATTAATGACAGTCTCCACAGTGAGAAAAACGTGCAAAGGGAGGTGATCATTTTCACTATAGATGACTTTAGAGGGTACCATCATTGATTTATCGTCATTGATGACTTCGTATTTCCTTGTTCAATTCCTTGATCGTCGCCTATGAAATTTATTTCCAGTAGGCCCAGACCCACGTGAATGTGAATGAATCGCAACCTTTTCTCTCCTCTCTTTTGAGGATCACATCCATGGGTACAATGTAGGGTGATAACTGATAAGAAAGAAAGCCCTATGCTGGACAGTGGACAGATAACATCATTGTATTGACATGCTGCAGTGACACAACGCCCCCCCCCCCCCCCCCAAAAAAACTCCCAAAAAAAAAAAGAAAAAGGAAATGGTACTTACTAGGCCTAGCCTTCAAGCATGAGGTTGAGGACTAAACAATTCTTTTCATTTGCGAGCTTGCATACAAATGATCAATGATCATTATGTACTCTATTTGTAAGCCTCAATCTCTTTCCCCCCCTTTTTTTTTTGTTATCGTCACTAAGCCTTAATCTTAATCCCTAATCGCGATGACATTCTATAGTAGGTCATACTGGCAATTCCCATTCCCACATTATACCATATTGCCCGTTATGCTTCGTTTGACCCCATGAGTAACGTACTATCCTCCAAAATGTAACGTCATGTTGAATATATGTATTTATCATGCACATAGATCATGATACCATATATACACATAGATATATTTATATCTCCATTTCCCATTTTATACAAAGCACTACGATAATTTTCCCTTATGTGATAGGTAATATAGACATTTTTCATAATCAATTTCAATTTTATCGGATGCCGTTGAAGTTATTACTACGTGATAACCAAATCATGTATAAGCATAAATTAAAGTGATGAACATAGGGCGTACGGCTTACCATGAATTAGATTGTGGACGCTGCCGTTAGGCAGATAATCATAGATGATTAATCTCTCTTGTTTGGCCTCAAAATACGCCCTCACAGGGACCAAATTCGGGTGCCGCAGCGCCCCAACGGCCACCATATGCCTCTCGAAAATCTCACCGTTAAGTCCAGTCATCCTAATCCCGTCAAGCCTTTTAACGGTCAAGATCATCTGATTATCAAGCTCCGCCTTGTAGGTGGTCCCCAACGTCCCTATGCCTAGCATCTCAGCCTTCGCCTTCATCAGCTGATCTAGGGTGTACATGTTCCGCTCCCCCATGCAAAACACCAGATTATTATTCCCGCCCTTCTCTTTCCTCCCGATCCCCACTCTCCCCACTTTCTCCTTCAATTCGTTGTTCTGTGAATCCAACCTAACCCTCACCATCTCCGTCTCCGTCGTCTCGCTCGCCGGAGCCTCGCCGTCGACGTCGCCGGCGGCATTCTCTTTCTTCTGTTTCCTGCTCACCAAAAACGCGCACAGTAAAGAAGTCATCAAGAACAGAGCACCTAGGGAAAACCCTAGAACCATCACTCCCCTCTTATGCCGTAATCTCTGCCATGGAGGAGAGAGAAGCGATTTCGAATTCGACGAAACCGACGGGATTGATCGATTCAACGACGGCTGATTCGACATCGTCGCCGACGAACTATCGAACAGAGGAGAGGAGTTGGAACCGCAGGGTTTGGCAATGATTTCGCCGCAGAGATTAGGGTTTAAGCGAAATGAAGAAGAAGGAAACTTAGACAGAGAAGTAGTAGCCGGAATTCTGCCGGAGAAGTAATTCCCGGTGACATTGAAGAATTGGAGGTGAGATTGATTCAACGGTGGTAGTGAGCCATTGAAGCGGTTGAACTGGATGTTGAGGTAGTAGAGGCGGTTTAGGCGGAGGATTCCGGTGGGAAGGACACCGTAGAAGTTGTTGAAGGAGAGGTCAAGGAATTGGAGGTTGGAGAGAGGAGAGAGATCAGGCAGTGGGCCGGAGAGAGAGTTGTTCCGGAGGATGAGGACGCTAACGTGTTGGAGGTTGGTCAGGGTGTCGCCGGCGAAGGTACCGCGGAGGGCGGAGTTACTGAGGGCAAGGCGGACGACGCGGCGGCGGTGGTTGCATTTGACGCCGGGCCAGAGGCAGAAGTCGGAGTGGGGAGTGTAGACGAGGGTGTTGTCGAGGTCGGCCTTGGCTTTGAAGGCGAGGAGAGAGATTGCGTCGTTTGGGGGTTGCGAGTAGGCGGAGAGAGGGAGGAGGAGGAGGAGGAGGAGGAGGCGGAGAGGCTGCATTGGTGGTGGTGGGGTTAGAGAGAGGAGAGAGAAAGTGGCGGTGGAGGGGGCAATGCCGAGGAGGGAAAACACAGGGAGGGGAGGGAGCTTTTGAGTTGGGGTCTCGTGGAGCAGCTGAGTTGGCACGTAGGCTTTACAGTTGACTAGTTTAGAATGACATGTGAGACTCACGTGGATCGTCAGATGTAAAAGTCTTTTGTCGTCATTTGCTATCGGCTTTGCTTCTTTTCCTTAGTGGGGAAGGATAAAGTATCAGGTCCAACTGTTCGTGACCATCTACAAAAAAAAACTGAAGCCCACTTTCCCAGTAGGGTTGGCCCAATAAAAGCTTTTCGGCGGGCTTCTAACACAATTTTGGGCCCAATGACATGGGTGAGCCCGCTTATCACTGGGCCAGAAAAATTGGCCCGGGTCTAAATTTCGCAACACTTTGATCTGGCCCTTTTTTATAAACAGTTACAATAATATATTAGGACCATGCAAAGAGGGTGACTCATACTTTAGCAAGGGGGCTTTAAACTTAGAGCTTTAGAGCTTGGATTGAGGAGTGTCTTTCTTGTATTCAAGACCTTGTTTTATTGGATCAATTGAGTGAAGTATCAGTCTCCCTTGCCCCTAAGAACAAGGAAAATAGTAACAAAATTGATAGTTAAGTTTAATTACATGACACATCCTTTCTACGCAATATGTATATTACTCCTACGAACACATACTTTCAGCAGCCACATCTGTAAATATATATTAAAAAATGAAATATATACATGTGGGAATTGAATAAGATCGAGCATGTGCTCCTGGAAGCACATGAGAAGCCTATATGTAGAAATTGCTCATACGTATGGAAGATGTTTCATATTCTTTCTGACCCCCTTTTTCGGTATAAGATCATGAATCTAGCTCACTATGTAACTGTTTTACAGAGGTCACATTGAGTTTTTTCATGTTTGCCGAAACAATGTCAAAAGGCCATTGGACTAAAGGAAGCCCTTGCCCTTGTCTTGTCCTTGTGTATAGTGTATACATGCAGAATTAAAGGAGCCCCAATTTCCATGTTTGATTGTACGAAAATTAAAAGGCGAAAGCTCGATCCTACACCCAAAGGCCAAAAGCCAAGATGATCCAGCGTAAATTACCGACCTAACTATGTGATACGTCAAAGACGAAGATGGTTGTTTGTGTGTGCATGCCATGCATGCTACTTGGTTGGATGGTGGGTGACGACTGGCGAGATCTTGATATGATGGAGTGGCTGTAAGGTTTGCTCATAATTAATTGTGTGGGTTAGCCTGTGGATTTCACAAGCTCATAAATGTTCTTGTTTTTTTTTTTTGGGGGGGGGGGGGGTTTGATGTCCCTTGGGGGTTAGCAGAGGCTGTGTAGTGCTACTGCTTTAAGTCATATCATGATAAAACTAAAGAACCGACGGCATAACAAAACCGTGCTTGCCGCCAAAGATTTATGTAGATCGGCCAATTCCAACCACCTACAAAATTCATGTTCTAGAACCTTCCATTGTAACATTATTTTTTAAGATTACATTTATCTATACCGGACACAAATTTACCCAATCCAATAATCAGATCTGAATCCAATCGAAAAAGTTTGGTCTTTGACCAGAGTTTGTGACCCAAACCCATTTGGTCAAACCTATTACAGTTAGGGTCGACCCATTTGAATTAGACAGAATTTTAATATATGTGATTTTATGTAAAAATTCTATTTATCCAGTACATATACTGATTTTTTGTCTTCATAAGCATATGTAGCTTGTTAAAAATCTAAATTTAAGAGAGCAAATTTCGTATAATTGCACCTCCTTTTAAAATTTTCAAATATTCTTCTCTATTCATTGCTATATTCAACTACCATAATATCTTCATTATGACGCATTATTCCTAATATTTTTTGGCCCTTTTCCTTTGACAAACCACCTTTTTGTCATCTAATAAAATCATTATGCCATTGCATAAAATAGTATACTTGGACAAAAAAGGAATTGTACGTGATTAAACTCTCTTCTGAAAAAATGATATCAACATCATCAAGTACATTTCGTAGGGATTTTGGTTATATATACATGCAATTTTCTTTGCTTTACTTCTTTATTTTCTTATTGAGAAAATATGATCTAAAAAGTCAACGAGCCTTAGGTTTAGAAGATTGGCACTAGAAAAGAACTTACAAATTGAAAATTGAAGTTTCAGAGCTACATTCTTTTTATTTTTTCAAAAAACTTATATTCATTCTTACGTTATTTATAGAAGAAAAAAATCAATAAACAACGCTTCTAACTCGTTGGATCTGATCCAAATCTAAGATTTTAATATTAAAATATACTATTTTAAAACCCAAATCCAAAATAAACCGACGTATATTTAACTTGCCGTCCGAATCAACACGTCTACATTTATCTATGATTCAGTTTTTATTCCATCATCATGTTGTACAAGAAGCTTTAACCATCTAAGGCAAGTCAAGGAAAGGTGCCACTATACCGTAGTTTTTGAAAAGTCACAACTGTATGATTGTTATTCATTGGCTGATCAGCTTGTGGCCCAAAATGGTTTGAACAAATGGCAAAAAATGTGGGCATTTAAGTGTCATCATAAAGCTTCAAGGGTTTCTTTAATTTTGCATGCCCACTTGCATACCAACTTGCAGTCCTAACGTAAAACCATCAACTCCATTCCTTTATATGATAATACCACTAGAGACAAGAGAAACGCAAGTTGCTGGTATTTTCTTCTTCCCTTTGCCTCTTTTTTTTTCCCCCTTTTTTTGGGTCTTTTTTGTTTTTAATTTCAAGCAAGCTGAGTTGTTTTTTAGTGATCATTAAACATCCAAGTTGCACCGGCGGGTCGAATGAGTCATAAAAAGTAGTACAATATAATTATAATACAACATTGAAGAAAAGGAAAATTAAACGTAGGGTCAAATATTTTTAGAATCTCAGTCTTAATCACCAAGGTAGGATTTTACCGATAAGCCTAAGATATATCATTAAAAACCTTAGTTTCACTATCAAGACCTGTTCTTTAGAATGTGACTATACTACATGTATGCCATGTTGGAGAGAGGGGGATGACAATTGGTAAAGATTGGTTCAGCTAACATTTCATCCAATTCTGGCTTCCTAAGTTGCTTAGTTGTTATTAACATTAAAATAATCACAACTCGTGCGTTCTATGTCAGAAATGTAGGGCTCGAAGATGACAAAGTGCATGACGAAAAATATGTAAACGTGAAGGAAACTTTAAAGGAAATTTAAACTATATATGAACCAATGGTCTATTCATTTTAACGATATAAATTAAATTAGCAGAAAGTCGCAAGTAGTGGTAAGAGATGATAAGATTTAGCAGAAAGCGGTAAGGAGCTACATAAGGAGTGCTAAGAGTTAGCTATGAGTAATAATTAATAAGCGATATAAACTGTACACTGATAAAGTAATTACTTAATTTATTAATGGAAGCAATCCGTACTATTGCTATTATTTTTTTTCTTTTATTAATTAATCATTAGCGCTAAGTGGAGTATATGTTTTCTTACATAAGCCGTATTTCTATTCTCCCCCCCCCCCCATATGTGAGTGAAGATCTCATTCCACTAATCCAATGGCTTAGTTACTAAACAACGTCTAAATTAGAAAATTCCAAGTCTAAATTATGAGCACATGTTTTGAAGGTGGAAGGAAGATGTTAATTGAGCTATTGTCATGTTGCCAATTTGTCATGTGATATACTTTTGATTCCTTCATTGACAAGAGAAATGTCTTTATCAGCATAATGTGTTAGCTCAATCAAGAAAAATAGATTGAAATTAGTTCCTTAGCAATTTCTGGTGAAGTAAACATCCTGGATCAAAGAAACAACTAATATGATGATATTTCTTTTTTTTAAAAAAAAAGATCCCTATAATTTTGCAAATTTTGATAAATGTTTAAATTCACAAGGGAGCGAGATTGACTCCATTAAATTTGTCTATTTATTTGGATATATTCAAAATTTGTAAAAAGGGCGTCAAAATTTTTGGGAAGATGTAAAGAGAAGTTTTCAAACTTATATATATATATATACACACACACATATATATATATATATATATATATATATATATATATATATATATATATATATATATATATATATATATATATATATGCTATGAAATATTTTTGAAAGGATAGCAATAAAAAAAATACTTGAGTCAAAATTTATATGCATTTTGAATTCTAATGCCGTATTCGACAACAGTATTTTGAGTAGAGTTTAGTGGTTTGATCAAGCCAATACACTAATCAATCAATTTTTAGTACTCGGTAATCTAGTATTTTGACTGGCATTTCAAGTAGGGTTTAGCGTTTTTGAAAAGCTAACAGTGTTAGCTTTTGACATTTAGAAGTAGCGTTTCATATTTTTGGGCAAAAAATATTCACTGGAAATTTTATATTTGAAAATTATTTGTATCCTTTTATGTTAATTTACATTAGTCAGATAACCCAACAGGTAAATTTACTGAGCACATTTATTTTTTTTTTGGATCAGGAATTTTCAAATCAAATTTTTACCGAACACTATTTCAACCGCTTATCTAAATAACTATCTGTAACAGTTAAATTAGAAACGTTATCAGCTACCTAAACAGCTATCCGCTACTTGAACTGTTATTCACTATTTAAACAACTAATTTTGCCGATTAGGGTTTAAAACATCTCCAAAATCAACATTTATCTCAGAACCAATAAATAAACCATGCAGCATGAGGCACCTTAGCCCTCTGATGCCCCCCCGGTTCTTATCTTCCTTTCTGGTTCTAAAGATTTTTATAATCCCCAAACAAACAAATTCTTTATCAAAAACAAACAAATTGAACATACAAGATCAAGTCAATGATAGCTTTACTATCATACTGGTATCTAAAATACGAAGTATAATGTATAATTAATTTTTAATTTTATTCATAATAAGTCGTAAAATTTTAACTATGTATGGCCCAACTCCAAATTACAATATTATCAACGCATTGTTACTCTTCTTATATATATTATGGTGATTTTTAGTCACTTCTTTACCAGCGTATCATTGATGACGACATTGTATATGTGATTATCCGCAACGTTGAATTGGTAATTACTACCTAGTTACGTTTAATATCTTAACAAGTTGCACCAATTAATCTCGGGCAACATTTTGTTAATATTTTGTATAGGTTCATCCAAACAACATTTTCTACACTTATTCTTGTTTTATTTAATTATGGTGCATTTTTTTAACTCATTGATGAGTTAAATACGTTAAACAATCAAGATATCTACACACAATGGTCTGGGTTTGATAATAATTTTCGACCCAAATTAAAGAACAATTAAACTCTAAATCCGCAAATCATAGTGATTATACTCAAATATTTATGGGGGGACGTACGATAATTAGAGATTAAAAAAATATGACAGAAAAATGAATCCACAATATACACTTGAACATTCAAACTTCTTTCTTGTTGCTCATGGTGGCAAAAGTGGGTGAACACTTCACGACGACGGACATGTTGCCCTTCGTACAAAACAACCCCCTCACTCTCTCTCTCTCTCTCTCTCTCTTTTTGTGGGTAAAATTACATTTATTCAAATTCTCAGTCACCTTGAAAACCCAAATTCCTAATGTGGGGTGCGAGCGATTTTTGTGAAAAATCCTAAAAACCCACTAAGGAATCAAAACAATATATTCATAATCTCAAATTTTAGGATACTTTACATGAAGATGACGCGGCCGCAGAAGTTGTTGACGGAGTCTTAGATGACGACGGCGCCGACGACGAGGGAGTTGACGGCGGCGACGGTGATGACCGGGCGGCGATTCTCTCGGCGATCTGAGACAGGTTCTGTAGATTGCACCTGACGATGGTATCCGCAAACGTACAGGTTTCTTCCTTGGTGTTTCCCGGCGGCACATCCACCACGTACGACTCCACCACCACCGTCCCCCCGGCGGCAGAGGGGTGTACGGTGGTGGCAGAGCGGTAGTTCTGAAGGCGGTGGTCTCCGCCGATGACGCGGAACCCAATGGCGTGGCATTCCTCGTCGAACACCTCCAGCCGCTCGGTGGAGGTGTCGGCGGGGAGACCGGAAACCACCTTGACCTCTCGGAGACACCCCACGCTGCCACCGTCGCCGGCGATCACGCGGCAGCTACGGAGGAAGTGCTTATATGCCTGAGGCTCGTCGAAGCGGCGAACTAACCCCCAGACCGTATCGACTGGGGCGGCGATCCGGCGGACAACGGCGGAGCAGCACTGGTGAGGGCCCAACTCATGGTTGTGGTACCGGGCGACGATGGCCATCTCACGGTCAGGATCAGGGCAGGAGAGGGAAAGCTCCCTGGCCAGCTCCTGGGCAAGGGAAGGCATCATCTCCGCTGCAGTGGTCATGACGGCGGTGTCGGAGGTGCCGATCATGGTGGTGGCGGTAGTGGTGGCGGTGGCGAAAGCGCGGAGTTGAAGAGTGGAAGGCATTTATATGTATATATTTTTTCCTCGGGATCGATCTGAGTTGGGTTTTGAATTTCCAGATTGTTCTTCAGATTGAATTTGGAGAGAGAATTATGAGGGGAGAGAGAGAGAGAGAGAGACGAGAGACGGAGAGGGAGTGATGGTGATCTTTTTATCTCGGGAGGGATTACGCCGGACGAGTGCAAGTGGGAGGCGCAACTTGCAGCTGCAAAATTATTTTATTCAGACAAGTATTTAATTTTCAAGATAAAGATATATATTGGCGTTTGATTTTTGATTTTTGATTCTTTTAAATTTTATTTTAATTGGTTTTGTAAAGGTCTACGTTTTGATTAGGCCAAACTGCTCAAACTGCCATTTTAAATTTCCAATTACCGACTCCTACTTCCAACTTGCATATTTTTTAAAATATTTTGAACACCAATTTGCAAAACAAAAAATTTAATTTCAGGTAAGTCTTCTTTTTCTTTTTTTCTTTTTTGAGAAGACAAGTCAGGCTTGTTATTATTTTTGAAAATAACAATATTTTACGGCAAGCGACACAAAGTGGTTTTTTTTTTTTTTTTGGGTTCCATCTTTTTAATATTAAAATTGTTATCATGATTAATTTCATTAGCTGTGAAGTGTCCTATGTTATTGAGTCACTTTTGTCCACATCTTCTATCATTATTTTTGAAAATGACAATATTTTACGGCAACCTAGCCTAATTGTCATATTTCTAAATTTTAAATTTAAATTTAAATTTAAATTACAATAATAATAACAGTTAATAAGGCAGTTACTTATCCAAAAGTAAATCATTTTCCAAGAAAGAAAGAAACAACCAATTCAAAGCGCTTACAATCGCTATCAAAATAGTGTCTCATCCACGATTGTCCACAACTTCGACCACATACAGCATAACCCTCTTGAAAATCATGACAGTCCCACATCTTCTTAGAACAAATCCAATGGTGAGTCAATTTTTGGCTCATCGGTGGAGGTCTACCACTGCCACATCAGCTTTCTCTCTAATTTTTTGCCTTACAATCCTCACTCTCTTCATTCGAAGGCTCACAATTTTACCTCACCAAATAAAATAATACCTATGGATCCACTCTGCAATACAAAACTTTTTTTTAAAAATTAGAAAAAAAAGAAAAAACCAATAAATTTTTTGCCTTACAATCCTTACTCTCTTCATTGGAAGGCTCACAATTTTACCTCACCAAATAAAATAATACCTATGGATCCACTCTGCAATACAAAACTTTTTTTAAAAAATTAGAAAAAAAAAAGAAAAAACCAATAATTTTTTTTTTAAAAAAGCAAGGCAATAACTCACGAGATGGCTAAGAGCAAGTTCAACGATTGCCTCGCAAGGCAAATCAGAGGAGAGAGAAAGGGGTGAGGCGGGTGGGAGAGCTCCAATGGCTAACTTGGAGCAAATGCCTCGCGAGGAGGCTCGTGAGAGAGAGAGGAGCCTCCCGGGACTTGGAGAGTTGCTTTTTTATTATTTTAATATTTTTTGATTAGTTTTTCTTTTTTTTAATTCTAAAAAAAATTGTGTGTTATGGAATGGGTTTATGAGTATTATTTTACTTGGTGAACCAAAGTAGTAAGCCTTTCATTGGAGAGAGAGAGAAGATCATGAGCCAAAAAATTGGATTACAAACTGATATGGCTGAAGTAGATCTCCACCGATGAGCCAAAAATTAACTCGCCGAATGCTCCAAGAGGTAGGAGCCTCCTCACGAGGACAAGCCACGAGGCTACTGCTGCAATGCATGCCTTGCCTCACCAACTCCCCCTCTCTTCATTTTTGCCTTGCAAGCCAACCAGTGGGAATGCTCTTTAATATACCTGCCAACCTCCAAAGTTGTATTCTTTTCTTTTTTTCTTTTTTTTTTTGGTTGGGAGGGGGCGGCGGTGTAAAACTACTAAAATTTGACTTTATTTGAGCAAGCGAATTTGACACAGTGCGTGCAACTAATGCGCACATACGGCTCGGTTAATGACATTCATTTCGATTAATAAACACAAAACCCAACATTTGCATGTATCTACAATTTTATTGATTTTATTAGTCCTACAGAGACCTATTTTGGCTCATACTTATATTGCGAACTGAGATTCTTATAGTCAAGATATATATGTAAATGAAATAAATGATGATAAGTTTTTTATCCTTTTATTTTTGCTTTGTTCATATTATGTTTCTAATAATTTTAAATAATACAGAATGTATAGAACTCTTCTGATATGTGTTCATGCAAAAAATATGTTTCTTTCCACTTGGTCTGTTTTTTTGTGAGTAAATTGGGGTGGATAAAAAGGTAAAGTGGGTTGAAATGGATTGAATTTTTTTTATATGATAAATTAAACTTGGTTAAAATAGTGGAAGTAGGTTAAAGTAGTTTAAAGTGGGTTGAAGTTGATTGAAGTAGGTTGAAGTGTGTTGATGTTAGTACTTTAAAATTGATCCACAAAAAAAACAGACCCTTAATTTGTTCATTTTATGTTTCTTTCCCTTTTGTTCACATTCATCTTTCATTGCGCTCATGCAAATATTATCCGAGAAAACGCTATGACCTGGGATGGGTTAAGGAAACTATCTATCAATTTTAAGGATTTGCACAAGAAATTGTTGTTTGGAAAGTTTGATAGAATGCATAGAACTCTTCTGATATGTGCAATAACAGTGATTCATTATCAATATGGATGGATCGAAATGCCGTAGAATTTGCATTTGTTTGTCCTTACGCAATGGTGCCCAGATTATAGAAATTATTAGGGATATGAGGAAGTATGTAAGTAATCATGGAAATAAACATAGGAAATGGCTACAATTAATTTTGCATAGATGAATCTTGAGGCTTGCATGCGTTAGGGGAATCTTTCCATGGAAGGTGGCCAACTCAAAGTCTCCTTAGATTGTATATATATTTCCTATTTGGGATTTGACTATTTTGCAATGAAGTTCTTTGCTCTCTCACAGCAAGTAAAATAAAACAAAATAAATTAAATTAAAGGGGAGCCCAAACTCAACTGTAGGAACGGAAAAGAAGACAAAAAGTTATTTTAAGCCTTTTTTTTTTCCCTTTAGAGGCAAGGTTTTTTTTTGGGTGTTATTTCAGCCTTAATATTTTTGTATTTTGTGGTATGTACATTTAATTTATCATTATTAGTGTGATGATTTTCAATGTCCTTTTTTAATTATATTTTTTGTTGTCTTCTCATGGTAATTATGTAATTTTTTTCCACTTTTCGACTTACTCTTTTACTATCAAATCATTTTCCTTTTATATTGTATCAAAATTTATTTTTTAAATTTAAATATATTGTGTGAAAGTACAGGCACAAACTAGTTAATGAAATAGGGAAGGGCAGCAAAGTCTCATGGTCCCAAATTATACTCTATTGTATATGAATCATGATATATGTAGTAATTTCACACAATAACCTAATAATAAATTTAGAACTCATTATTTGCTATAGTGGTGAAACCTCAAGGTCGTATCCCCCCCCCCCCCAAAAAAAAAGTAATAATTTACCACCCATAAATTTTACAATAATTAAGTATAACAAAACTTTTAAATGATTTAATAAAATATATCATTCAACACATTTAGCAGTATATTAATTAATATGGGTTGGTTCAAAAAATTAACACTTATTTTTATTAATTAAATTAGATTGATATTCAAGTCTTATAAACAAAGAATAATAAGTATTAATCCAACACAGATTGTTCTTAAAAAATATTAAAAGCTTTGTGTGATCTTTACATTCTTCCTCTTTTTCATTTTCACTTTCAAAAGATATATGATAATCAATTATAACATTTTAATATCGACTGATAAGTCAGAGTACATTAAACTCATCAGCTGCCGCTTGTTCAATTCACAACATTCACACGCACTTTTATACATGTACTAGCTTTATCCTCCTTGCAATGCAAGAATTTGAGTTAAACTTTAGCTTTGGTTACCAATATTGTCACATAAATAAGTTTTTTAAAACATATTATTTACATAAAAATT
>JAKOGI010000478.1:337500-382500 GCA_029747015.1 Carnegiea gigantea | reverse complement strand
CAACGCAACCAATAAATCATAAAATTAATCAATTAGCATTCAATCCATATAATTTACAACAATAAAACCTGATTTCCCAACAATTTCAGTTTGTTTTTGTTCTGTTTTCCCTTCCTTCAATGGTCGTAAAAGGTAAAACCTATAAATGTAAGATAACCCAAATCCAAACGACTGGATACAAAAATACACCAACCCATCACACCTAAAACAAAATTCGTATGATCCGAATCCATTAGAACAATACGTTTATTAGGTACGATAAAAAAAAAATAAGTTTATTAGGTCTACCCTGTGATGAATCGGATTCTGTTATCCGCCTCAATGCCCTTACCATAGACACCCTAAAAGCAAGATAGCATGATGAAATTAACTCCTTGGCATAATTGGCTTCTACAACCACATTTTCCTGCTCTGCTTGTAGAAATATTTACAAGGGTAAAACTACGTACATCTAAATCTCCTCCGATCTCATAGAGGTGGGTTTCACATTGAGAGATATTGTTCATCTTCATATAATGTAGCTGAATTTTGCTTGGCTTTGTTGTTCAATTCACAACCAGCACTCAAAAAAAAAAAAAAAAAAAGGAAAAAAGAAAAAGAAAAGGAAAAAGAAAAAGCAAAAGAGAGAGCCGAGCAGAATGCATGAATATTGGTTATAAAAGAAGATTTTCAGCCAAGATTGTCTGTGAGGCATGAATTACTTCTGCTAACAATTCACATTTCATAGGTTATAAAGCAGCATCAGTAAAATCATAATCCCCCATATCACTGCACATTAAAAACATGATTCTGGGCTATAAGCTGCATATTTTATGACATTGTACATTTCTTATCAACATCAAAATTTGCTGACTTTTTACCACATAATCAATATTCGAGCTAATTAACGAAATGCAGAATTTGCATCCGCTGTAGTTTTCTGATAACACAATACATAATTAATTGTCTTCTACAATTCTGCTTGATCTAACTCCAAGAGTCTGGATTTTCTCCAGCAGTTTCTGTTGATTCAAGTACCCCAGAGAATGCAATCAGTACTGTCAGAATAAGAATTCATTCAGATTGGGTTAGCGCTGGATCAGTCTCAAATTACAGTAAACTTCACAGAAATCAGGCCCCCGAGCAACGCATATAAGTTAACAAGTCCCAACCCAAAATCAATTGACAATAGGTGGAGTAACTCTTTTTAACTTTGTAGACATGCTCCAGACCTCTCATACTTTCAATGTAAGCCAGCATCCACTTTAACATCTGTCACAATCAGCTAGTGCGATCACGAAGCTTTCAGGTTCTAATCCCAGCCTGGGTCTGTCATTGGTTTTTGCAATAAGCTCATCTTTTATGGCACCAATGAACAAGGCGAAATTCAGGGCAGCTAGGTTTGGTAACAGGTCAGGCTCCCCACCCCACTGGGGTCTGGGTCAGGTCATCTGGGTTTGGGTCAGTTTCGAATTTTGAAGGGTTATGAGAGAAATTCAAGAAAGATAAAGAGAGACGGAGTAGATTCTTACATTTACAATTCCAGGAGGACCATGGGATTATTCATTGATCTCCCTCAAGGGGTTTTCATAGGAAGCCTTCTCATTCTTCATGATCATATGGAAAGACTTAGCATGGTCCTCTTCAACTATCTCTCGAAGCAAAGCGTCCTCGATCTTCTCAGCTTGCCATTTCGAGGGATCATCCACAAACTCCTCGCTGAATATCATACACGACACCCACTCCTTCCATGTTGTCCTTCCATACTTGTCTTCCTCCAATGTACCTGTTGCCAACAGCTGATAAACATACACCACCTTCTCTTGGCCAGGCCTAAAAGCCCGAGCAATGGCTTGCTTCTGCTTTGATGGGTTCCACTCAGAATCAAGCAAAACCACCCTAGAAGCCGCTGTCAAAGTTATGCCTTCTGCACAAGCATTAATTGAAGCGAGTAGTACCCTAGATGGGCCCCCACGTTCCTCAAATCGATCCATTACCCGACCCCTTTCAAAGAGCTCTAAGTCCCCTTGGAGGACTAGAACCTCATGACCCTTCCTCCACCCAAATATCCTCTCAAAAAGCGCGATGAAAAGATTGATGGGTGCTATATTGTGGCAAAAGATCAGCACTTTCTCTCTTCGGATGATAGACCTTTGAACTAGGCCAAGCACAAACTTCACCTTTGTTCCTTTTGTGGGATCCATCTTGAACTCATCAAGGCTCCGGAGCTCCTCATGGCTCATGAACTTGTTTGCACAAACCGCAGTCTTGATCAGCCATGGATGGATAGATCCAAGAGTGATCATGAGCTCTAGCTCCAAGGGGAACCCTCTAGCTACATTCATATGTTGATGAAGCCTCACTAGAATTTCATGCTGTAACGGTGTCGGTTTCATCATCAAGGTGTAACTCTGAAGACCGGGGAGATTCTCAGAGCTCCCACCTTCATAAACATCAATGAACTTGTTCGTCATATTCTTTAACATGTTTAGGCCATCAACCCTCTCCTCTGGATCATTTGAGTTGATTTTCCTTGCAATGATGTCCATGAAAACCTTCCTTGCTCGGTTTTCTATGGAAGTGCGGGTTTTATTCTGCCCCTTTATCTTCTTCTTGTACTTAGGATCCAATACCCGCAGCACCTCATGGACAAACTTTGGCCTTGCCAAGCAAAGGGTGTTGAAATACTCACCGAAGTTATTCTGAAAGAGAGTTCCTGAAAGCAGAATCCTGAACTCTGTATCAACTCTCATCAAAGCCTTCCTCAACCTCGATTTTGTGCTTCTTGGATTGTGCCCTTCATCTAGTACTAGAATCCCGGGACTTTCCCTCAATATTTGACCCATATACCTCCTATGGGCGTACTTTGAATCTTCTCTCATAAGGGATAAAAAGGAGGTGTAACCCATGAGAAGAACACTCGGGTGAGCGTGCCACTTCTGTATTTTCTCAAGGCAATCAAGAACATGCATGATATCCCCATTAGGAACCACAGTTGATGAACAATTCCCAATCTTTTGCATGTAGATCCTATCTCTATAGGTTCTACGCCCGTGGATTTGATAGACTGGGACTGGGAACTCCCACTTGATGATCTCCTTATACCATGTATAAAGAGTTGTCTTTGGGGCAAGCACCAAAGGCCTCTTTCCTGGGAAAAGTTTCAAGTAACTCACAAGAAAAGCAATGATAAGGAATGTTTTTCCGGCTCCCGGTGAATGAGATATTACACAACCACCAACTTTCTTGCTTGAGGGCTCCATTTCTGAAGGAATCAAGGACCCAGCAAGGTTACGCCATAAGAACTCAAAAGCTTTCTTCTGGTGATCATGCAACTTCTTCCTGATGTTTGGAATTAGACCCCAAACATTTTCATTTGATTCAGATAGGGTAGGCTCAGAGGAAGCAGGGTTGTAAACAAGATCAGCGCATGCCTCATCGAGCAACTTGTGCTCTGTATCATCCTTTTCACCCTTTTCACTTCGATCATATTTTGTGAATCCTCCGCTTGAGTTCATCTGAAAACCAGAAAGAAAATATGTTGTTACATTTCTACTCAAGTTAAGCAGCTCCCATGTTCTTTTTTGGTGATATTTTAGACATTCATTGCTTGATGTCAAACTTGATTACATAGTTGCCTTGTTCTTTTATATTTGGAATGGAATCATTAGTTCTCAAGGGAAGTGTAAGGCAGAGTTCAGAGATGGAAATAGAGGCTGAAATTCCGATTCACTTACAAATGGAGGTGAGACATCTCTGATTTCAGTGATGACATATCCACACAGTCGGCAGAGAATTCCAATCTCATCATCTATGATATAGCAATGCTTGCAAGAGATGTCACCTTTGAAGAGTTTCTTTATTTTTTCTTCCTCTTCTTCAGCCTTTTTCTGCACCATTTACTTGAATTGTAAGCTAGAATTTTAATTAGCTAAAAAAGAACTTTTTCTTTTAAAAAAAAAACCTGTAAGTTCAAACTCATTGCAGGATCTCAACGTTTATGCGAAGAGGGAAAACTGTATTAACATTAATACCTTCTCCTCATCAAGATAATATGCTGATGCCAAACAGATTTCCATTTCTCTAAACAACATCTCAGTTTCTGACTCCTCCTCTTCCTCTAGGGGTGGAGCTTCCTCAGCAGCCTTCTTTTCATACATAGATGACGCTCCTTGAAGGTTTTTCCATGCATCAGTAGAAATTGGCTGCTTATTCTCGATTGTCAGTTGTATATTCTTCATGTAAGTTGATATAAGGTCCTTGTACAACTCAAGATCTAAGGGTTTCTTCTTATGGCCTGGTGCATCGTCGGAGTACTTGCTACTCCTTGAAACAAAAGCACGGTGCCTTTGCCTTTGAATTGGAGGTTTGTTAGTTGAGACCCGACCCCCGGATCTAGGCTCATAATCAAAATAATCCAAGTCAGAGATCTTCTTTGTCCTTGCTGGCGCTCTTTGTGCTCTATATCTCCTCCTATAATACTTCAAGGGCATATTGTCATCATCCATATCAAGAGGACTTGGACGGATCTCAGCTAGTAGATGACTTTGTTCCCGAGGCATCCGGTTGCCTTCATTTGTAAGAGGTATGATAGCAAGGCCAGGCTCACCCTTTTTCTCCCTTTGACCATTTTTCACTTTACTTTCCTTTACTTTTTGGACATTGTTATCCTTCTTCTCCCTCGAGGCATTTTTTCGCTTTCGTTTTCCCTCCTTTTGGACATCTTCACCCTTGCTCACTCCTTCCATGTCTTGGTGTTCCCCCAGTTGCTCTTCTTTAGAATCAACTCCTATCTTAGAAACAAGATAAGATTCCCCGGAGTAAATCTCAACAGCCTGGTGAAAGTTCTCAGAATCTTCTAGAAGCTGAGCATTGCTAGTATCATCATCATTTGCCAACACGATTGCCAACCCATCATCCTTATTCCATCTCTTGTACCCTATTCGGAGCGCAGTAGTATCCTTTTCCTCAAGGCCAATGTCACCCAAGTAGCGCTCAGGTTGAACATTCCGACGCTTTGACCGCCTCAATTCTACAAATTCATAACATTCAAGAGGGTCCTCCTCTTCTTTAACTTCTTGGACAGGCGGCACTTTAGAATTATTGTCAATGGGAACAAAAGGGAACACAAGCGAGAAAGTAATCCCACCATCTATCTTGAAATTCAAACCACTTTGATGAATAGCCGAAGAGTAAGAGCCAAAGCCCCCATCCAATATTTGGTAGACAAGTTTCTTTTCAACTGATCTTACATCAAACACGGTCTGCTTTTGAACAGAAGCGACCAGTAGCCAAGTAATATCGGAAGCAAACTTTCCCAAAAACAACTTATTCCTTGCGACTGTGGTGCAGTCCTCTGTGAGGTTCCATCTATAGTGAGTACTTTCAGAAGGTCTTGACTCGAGAGTTTGAAAGATGGATATTTGATCAATCCCTACGGCTTCAACCTCTTTGCTTAATTTCCTTCTATCTGTGCCACCATGGTCGCTGATGTAGAAGAATTTGATGTAGAATTTGCAGTTGCACTCTGATCCATGTGGAATCCTCTCAATGGAAGCTATTCTCGCATCAAACCATCCCTGTTTCAGAAAGAGAGCAGTTCATCAGTCCTAAATTATGAAAATCACCCATACATTGAAAACCCAAGAAGAATAGACTAAAACTGCGTATTAAGGAGACTCTTTGTCTGAATGAGCCTCCAGCAGATGTTTGTTATCGTACGTAAGGGACACGAAACCAAATTAGAAATGAAGCAATGTGATTTTGACACAACTAATACAAAAACCGACCAAAAATCTGCCTAATTCACTGGATTTTGTTGGAAAGTACAGTAATCCAGAACATGAACTATACCCAAAATGACTTGATCTAATTAACCAAAAGATTCCATCAATCCATTCCGGCTCAAGGAGACATCATCTGAACCAAAACAAATTGGATGACCCATTTGTGATCAACATCCTACAATTAAATCTAGAGCTTTCATCCAACATTATAACAATGCAACATATCAGCACATGACTATCAGCTCATTCATATAGTGAAGCTTCAAGCTCGTGCATACTCTGCTGCTCCTAGCAAGCCAACGACATACAAGATGTGCCGTAATTTGGATTAGGATGACATCAAAAACTACATTGTGACGCCTATTTTCAGCCATGTATTGCTTCATCGGGGGAGGTGGGAAGAGAATAAGGTCTTAGTACCGTGCATTCTTCAGACGAATCCTCTGAGCTGTCAGGAGTTGTGTACACAGAAATTTCAACACCAGGTCTCAGAAACCAGGTGCAATCAGTCATAGTTGCTCGCCTTGGCCTCAGCCTCAGGGTGGAAAGGAAACCCTTTTGCTCAAATAGATATCCCATGTCCAGAAAATTCAGGGTTAAAGTCCCATCGCTGATTCTTAATCGCTCCACGCTTTTCCATGAACCGCGATAAAATACCTCAAAGGCTACAGCATAAAACAAGAAAAAAGGAAATCAGAGCACTAAAACCTTTTCCATCATTTGAGTTGAAAAGAGAAATGTAAAACTAGAGAAATAAATCCAACAAACATAATTTGGAATATATGAAGTCTTACGGTGGTCATCGAAAGGATGGAAGGATCGATAAAGACTTCTTCTCTTCATTGTGTTGCTAGCAATATGCTTATAAAATTGTATGAACTCTCCTGAAATCAATCAGGGAAATACAGGGACCTGCAGAGGTTGACATGTCTTTTAGATTATGCCCTTCAAGCTCAATAGTGATGAATGTGAGTTAAATCCCTGCATTAACGTCATGTCTTTCTAGAGCTGCTTCTATTTCTTATTCAGGACATCATTCATTAACCAGATCCACTTATATAGTAATATAAAAATAAAACGAAAAATGATGTAGATCAGTCGATAAATGAAATTTGACAGCACTATAAGACTGACATTGCAGCAACATGGTATTTATGAATTGATCCATAATGGTAATTGTCTCATTCTCTATGAAATTGTCCACTTCAGGAAACGACATATACTATTGAATTCCCACTAAGATTCTAAAGTCCAGCATTACAAATTTTTCAATTTAGCCATAAATTCTTGACATAAGGAAGTATCTTGATTTCACCTTCATTCCCTTGTTTTGCTGTCTGTTGAAAAGTTGAAACCCTAGCAAAGTTGTTGCCTCAAATGCAGGCAACTTAATGTGTACGTAAATGCGATTTGGAAGGATTGTTGAACTAACTACTTCTCAACATGGATATGCAATGAAAGGTCATACCCTAGTGACTCAAATAGCCACTTCAGGTATCCAATATACATCACAACAGATTAACAGTCTATTTTTCCGCTAATAAAGTATCTTAAGCCAATATATATTGCTAAGATCATCAGGAAGAAAATGGACAAGGGCAATGGGAAGCGGATGCTCTAGGAAACAGTATGGCAGTATTCATAGTGTTCCTACCAGTCTTTCCACGCAGGAATTTATATTTCAACTTAACTGATAGCGTTAAGTTTCTAAAGCCAACTAAAAATCAGCTGACGCATAAGAAAGCATGTCTAACACTTATAATAAAATTCATCACTAGTAAAAAGATAACTGTCATGAATCTCACACAATTTTATCAAATCTTAGATAATTCATCCAAAACATATACCTACTCTTGGGAGAAAATACGTCATCATGCTCTCTAACCCATGATTCTCCGGGACAAATCCCAAAATAAAAGAATAGTAACCCAACTACTATGAATTTCGAGCACGTGATTGTCGTGAGAGCACAATCACGTGTCGTCCTGTAAAAGTCTCTCCTGCTTCTGACCACCGGATCTTTCTTTTGTATTTTGTTTTTTGGGGGGGGGGGGTTCCAAATGTGCCAAATGAAAGCATGGTCGAAAATCTAACAAACCTGCAAAGGGAACACCATAGGTGGTTTTTATTGGAAGTACACACATAGGAGTGATACATCAAGTATACACAGAAGAGTACCACCAAACCTGTAAAATTTGTCCCTAACCAAACATGTCAATAGACTCTTGCTTTGGCGCATTTAGCTCCATATTTTTCACTTCCAAAAGCAAGATGCATTATTCTTTCTCAAAACAAAGATGGAACATCATCAAAACAAGGAAGAAAAAGCTCATGTGTTATTTTTCCAATCTTTTTGTTCCCTCCTAAGTCCTACCATCTTATAAAATGTCTTGCTATCCCCAAAAACAAAAACAAAAACAAAAATTAAAATTATGCACTGCCGGACCAATGAAATCCTTTGAACCCCCCCCCCCCCAAAAACCCCCAAAAAAGGAAAAAACTCGATCCACATGACTCAACTCAATCTTGGTTGAGTCAAGTAACCTATTTTTGATTTTATTTATGAAAATATGAATGTTAATTCGTGGGTTTCCATCACTCATATGGTTTAAAACTACACAGAAAATTTCAAAAAAAATAAAAACATACTTAAAAAAAATAAATGGAGTTTCAATAATTTCCAGCACGCAATACTCACTCATACATCCAAGTGAAAAGAAAAGGAAAAATGGGAATGATGACATCAGAAAAATCCAAACAAAAAGCAAAAAATTTTGCAAAACTTACGCGAGGACCACAAGGCAAAGTCATCACAGCAGGAAGACCTGGTAAATCCCCCTCACTCAGTCTTCACGTCACCCTTCACCTACCAGAAACAAACACAAAAAATCAAATCAAAATTACAAAAAAAATTAAATAAATTTACCTAATCCTAACTCAAAAACAAGTCTTGAAAGTAAGATGTGCTAACTACTTATTCAATCTGTACTGATCAACCGGCGAAAAGGTGGGGGGGGGGGGGGGGGAGAGAGAGAGAGTGTGTGCTTAGGGTATGGATTTGCCAATTAGCAGAAAGAGAGCATCAATTTAAAGAGAAACAAAGGGAAAAACCCAAGTGAGAAAACAATCTGAAAATCAAAGTGGAAAAAAAAAATATATCAAGCCCAGAAAGGCAAGAGATGAGCAGAAAAGGAAAACCCCAAATGGGAAATTAGGTTAAAACATACCCAATTAAGATAGCTATAAAGAAAACTTTAAAAAATAACAATACCCATAAAAACAGAGCACCCAACTACCCTGTTTCGCCTGAAAATAATCAGTTAAAAAAAAAAATCCGATTTTGACTGTTCCTACTACGAATCATGATCAAATTAGAACAAAAATTAGGAAACTAAACAAGACCCACAAAAAAGAAAACAAATTTGCTACCTGGGCATGATGAGTTTTCCCTGAAGAGTGAGAAGACTGAGTGATGGCTGAAGATGAAGGAGAGAGAACTGAGTGAGAGAATCAAAGAGAAATTTGCATTAAGCAGAGTAATCAGAGTGAAGAGATAGAAAGAGAGAGATTGAGATATTGGGATTCTGTAAGAAGTTGTCTTTTAGCAGCAAAGATTGTTGTGAGTGTGTGTTGAATTTCGCTTTTGTGCACGAAACCACGGGAAAAAGGATGAGTGAGTGGGAGTGGTGGGAGTGGGAACACTGAGAGCGAGGCGATGCTGAGGCCATCAAAAGTCGTTGGGAATCCCGCGGTAAAAGGACCTGCCTGTCCCTTGTTTGTATCCCAGCTTTCTCCATAACAAAAGAAAAAGGAAAAAAAAAAGGAAATTATCTTTTCTTCTGTTTTTTTTTTTTTTTTGGGGGAGAAGTAAAAATAGGACTCTCTCATATTTGTATTGAATCTTTTAAGAATTTTCGAGCTTAGGGTAACTTGAGGGATTGAAATATGACAACTTTCAAGAGATTAGGTGGCAATAACTTAAGATGGAAGTATGGAGGTTTGAGAGATTTTATTTTAACATCACGTAAAAGAAATGAGAATTTTTCTTGAAAATGTATTGATATGAAATACTTCGAATATATATATATATATATATATATATATATATATATATATATATATATGGGTGTGTGTGTATATATATATATATATATATATATATATATATATATATATATATATATATACTATATATATATATATATATATATATATATATATATATATATATATATATATATATTACATACATATATACATGCGTGTGTGTGTGCACGTCTATATATATATATATATATATATATATATATATATATATATATATATATATATATATACACACACACCCACACATATATATATATATATATATATATATATATATATATATATATATATATATATATATGGATATAGGGAATGGTTCAAGTGAGCACCCTTCATTGGATGAGCACTTCTAATCTGAGCCTTCCATTTTACATCTAACGGTTGAGATTAAAGATATATTTTTAGACATTTAAAAAAAAGAAAATTTTAAAATTTTTTGGCTGATAGTTTTTGCATCTCACGACATTTTGTTACCCTTTCCTTTCTCCCTCCCCTCTCTCTCTCTCTCTCTCTCTCTCTCTCTCTCTCTCTCTCGCCGGTGCTCGTCTCGCCGGCCAGTCGCCCACCCAGCCGCCGGTGTTCTGCCGCCCACCCTTCCATCGTCGACCGGCCACTCTCCGTCAACTCCAGCCCCACGTGCTCCGTCCCCCACGACCCAAGAATTCGCCCAACACCAACAGGTTTACCCCCTGTGCGCATGTCCGCCGCCCGTCCTAACGCTGCCGGCCGCGACGCCACCGCCCTCCCGTGCACTAGCCCCGCCGCCGCTTATCTCCTCTTCTCCTCGTTGAGTTGCCGGAAATCTTCCTGGTAAGAATCCCAACTTTTGGGTTTGAATTTTAACTAATTATTACTCAGATTGAGTTTAAATTTATGAGTTTTTGTTTGAATATTTTTGGGATATTGTCAAACTTAGTGTGAAATTAATTGATATTTGTGTTGTGAGAATCAATTTTTTGAGTCTGGATGAGTGTCTCGGCTTCTTTGGCTTGAATTTGTGCTGTTTGAAATTAATTGGTGATTGATTTGATCTTTGTTGGATTTGCCTGATGAAAGTCTAAATTTGTGACTTTAGATGAGGCTGAACTGATTTGGTGAGTTTGGGTTGTATTGTGCAGGTTGCTAGTTGGTTATTATTTTTGTTAAAAGCCAATTAGCTCAATGGTAGAACAATGTTGCTAGTCTAAATTTTTTGTTGCAATAACTTTAATAAAGCCTATTAGCTCAATAGTAGAGTAGTGTACAGTTGCACAAAGATATGGGTTCAAATTCCTCATAATCTTCTGAATATATCTTTGGATGTGCATTCACCCAATCAAGAGAGGGTTCAATTACTTGCATTCATTAGCCTCCAAAGCTAGTATTCAACAAGTACAACTAGTGTTGCCATTCCATTAATTTAAACAAGTATATTGAATGACTGCATTTGAAAACTACAACCATTGTCCAAAGCAAATAAAATTAAAGAAGTATATTCAAAACTAATTAAAAACATTCAACATTTATTGTAACTAAATGAATCCGCCACTTGCAAGCTTGGAAGTCACCTACTTTCACTATCACAACTCCGCCTTCATTTGGACCTAAACAACAAGTAATAACTAATTAGAGTATATAACAATGAAAACATTAATAATACTTCACTTATACAAATAACTAAAGCAACAAGTAATCACCATGCCCAGAACTTTGAGCCTTGCCCAGAACAGACTCGTTTTCAGAGGTGCACAAACCCAGGTTTTTGGCCCCAGCAAAACCAGCATACATGCCATCAGCTGCTACATTGACTATTCCACCAGCAAAATCAGCATACATGCCATCAACTACAACATCGCATTTTTCAAATCACATCTCAAATCACAACTATTCAATGTCCAAAGCTAGTGAAGTTAAATAAGTATCCATGCAACTACATTGATGAAATCACATCTCAAATTACAACCAATTCACTTGAACTAAATACACATCTCAATCCACTACTTGCAAGTTTGGAAGTTGCATTAATTCTTCCACATCACAAGTATACCTTCATTCGGACCTAAACAACAAGTAATACACAATTAAGATAAACAAAAAAACAACTTTATTGCTAGTGTAACTCATAAAAATAAAGAAAGTTTTGGTTCTTACCTCAAACTAGGAAGAGAGTTTGGTGGGACAGTTCCGGCTATCATGGTAAGCTTGTTCTCCACAAGCTTTACAAAGCCTTAACCGCTTACCTTGTTGCTCCATTACTTTCTCTTTCCCACCTTCAAGTCATTTACCACTTCCTTTGGTATGGGATTGCTTAGGTGGGAAGATGTCAATTTGATCGGGAGCACTCAATCCAATGAATGACTCCAATTCACTCATTTTGCTTGCACTTGTACTACTATCTAACTCCTTGACTTCAGTCAAAAGATTATGAATTCGTTTACTAATAAGAGTTAGCTTTTCTACCTCTCTTCCGGCTACTTGCATAGAATCCAAAAATTCTAACAATTTCTTGAAATTAACCTGTCTTTATGCTCCATTTGAGAACGCCCGTCTAAAAGAGTACCGTCCACATCAAAAATTAGTTTGTTTGCCGCCATTTTAGTCCATCGGTTCAAAATATAATAAGTAGGCAATTCATGTAAAGTCTTTCCCTTCAAAATACACAATATATAACAGCAAGGGATACCTTCACTTTCAAACATCTTGCAAGAGCAACGTGCCACATGATTAGAGGGGTTATATATAACTTGCCTTTTCGTAACTCTGTTTCGACTATTATCTATTATAGTAATCACAAACCCCTCATCTATTGCTTGCCTGTCCTCAACCTCACAATCCATACAAGCATTCCAAAACTCATCTTGAAACTTATAAAAATTTGCATAAGTATAGATTTCACCTGCATGTCTCTTTAAATCTTTGGTGGTCTTCAATAGAGGTGCTGAAGAAGAGGTCTTATTATCCGCTTGCAACTGACCATGCCTTTGCAACTCTAGGGCACTCTCATATCACATTCAAAATTCAACCAAACTCAAATGTGGGCTCGCAAAATTACTAAAAAATTGATTCTCACTTTCAGATCTTGATGTAGTTGTCAGAACTGCTCCCAAAAACAAATCCCTAAAATAAGCTAGTATCCACATATCTCGAATATTACACAATTGTGACAACCATGCATTATTTTGCAACCCAAGGTCATGGATGATAGTTTCCCAACCTTGTTCAAATTCCATTGGAGTCTCAGAATTGTACGCACATGATTTAAATCGAGTAATAAAATCATTATCACTGTTCAAAGAGCTTCCCACTTTCTCAAAAAGTTTTCTCACGATATGCCAAATGCAAAATCTATGAGTAGTTGACTCAAATTTGGCTTGTATGGCTACTTTCATTGCAAGATCTTGATCAGTAATAAGACAAACAGGCATATGTCCCCCCATTGCATCTAAAAACTTGTCAAACAATCACATAAATGATTCTGATTTTTCATCTCCCAAGAATGCAGTCCCAAATGTAATACACAATCTATGATTATCCAACCTAGTGAATGGGATAAATACCATTTTATATCGGTTAGTGTCATATGTTGTATCAAAAGATACCACATCACCATATAGTGAATGATTCAATCTAGCGATACCATCAACCCAAAACACATCTTTAAGTGTCCCACTAATATCTAACTCATATGCAAAATAAAATGATGGATGAACCTTTTGCTGTCTCTTAAAATTGTCCACAAATATTTGGGCATCAGAATCTCTGATAAATGTTTTCAAGTCTCTTTGAAAATTTTTCAAGTCTTGCTTACTACAACCAACATTTTCAAAGCCACCGACTTGCTCTTTTATGATGCGATGAATTTAGAAGGACCAATACTAGCTCAAATAAGTGACTTGAATAGTGTTTTATGCACACTATTCACACCCTTGTCAGAATTCAACACATGACACTTCCTAGGAGTTGCAAGTAAATGTGTATGACCTTCATAAAACTTGAAAAGCACATATCTTCCGTTATTGGTTCTTCTAAAACCCACCATTACATTACAACCCTCTCTAGTCAATTTCACTTTTCGATTACGGTTGACATTGGTTGAAATTTGCCTAAATCCTTGTTTAGAGCAAACATAGTACTTATACTTGTGGATGCCTTCATTAGTCTTCTAAGATGTTGATTTACAAATGCTAAAACTAACATGATGAGAATAAGATTTATAGAATTTCTCACATTCTTCCAAGTTGGCGAAGTCTAATCCTTCTTTTGGCTTGAACTCATCCTCACAAAAAGGTGTCCATTCCTTAATAACTTGTGTAGGACTTTTGCATTTCTCCGGTGTTTGATGTTAGTGTTCTCCCTCGTCGTGAGTACTTTCCATAGTACAATCTACCAACACAAATGAAATATAAAATTAATTCACATCGATGCTAGGATTTCCAAAAAAGAGTCAAAGTCACGTTAACGAAATTATAACAAGCAAACCAACTTATTTAATATTGCATTATTTTTTGATTTCAAAAAATAATTAGTCAATTTCAAAAGTCAACAAGTTCACAAGTTCATAATCAATTAGTAACTTTCACTCATAAAGGAAACAATCTAAATCTAAAATTTGAACAAAAGTGACATCTTCCATTCACACTAGCACTTTACGCTAATTGCTTTGCATTATATTAAATACAAATTAATCAAGTTGGGCGCCACATTTCAAATTTATTTTTTTTTTTTACGCTTTACATCTGTATGTTTATTTATGCAATTACACGTTGAATTGACAGAGCGACCTCAAGACGAATTTTTAGTTACACTTCTAAATAATTCGTACGAATACTAATAAATACGTGAATAATAGCTAGACAAAAATTAGCCAAATTATCAAAAAGCTAATATTTGGCTAATTTCGGGAATCGATAGCAATAATAATAATAAAAATAGATAAATGTATCAATAATGCAACAGTAATAATAAGTGCAAGGAGTAATAGTTGAAAATGATAATTTCTTTTTTAAAATGTTGCACCCAAATTGTGTAAAATGTAATCCATTAATTTTAGCCTAAGATTTTTTGGCCAATACATATTGGGGGGGGGGGGGGAAGAGAAACCATGAGAGAATGTGATTAGGATCAAATTTAGAGAAATCTAGATAACCTAGTTCATCTTTTTTTTCATCAAAGAAACAAAATGAAAGAACAGGAAAAAAAAGCAACAAAACAAACAAATTAATTAAAAATAATCACTTAATCTACCCATCTCTCCCCCTCCCCAAAATCCGAAGCCCCCAGAAACCCCCCTTTCCCCTAGTCTACTTCGCCATTCCAACCCCGACCCCCCTGCCGGCGATTGCAGTCGACCTTCGCCGGCCAGTCGTCCACGACCACGTTTTCGCCGGCCAGAGCGCCGCCGCCGTGTGCTAGCCGGCTCCTTCTCCTCCTCCTTGTGTGTGTTTAAGTGGGTTGAGATGTGAGACCCTAACTCTTCCTTAATCCATTTGTTTTTGGATGTTTTGTGTTTGAATTTTAGTAGTAAATGGTGTAATTAGCCTTGGGGAGTACGAATTCGTAAATTTTTTGAATTATTTTGGGGGTTCTGATTGAGTTGTATGTTTAGGGGATAAAGGAAGAGTGTGGTGAGTGAGGGTTTGAAGGTTATGTTGGAAATTTGGTTTGTTTATGGTGATGCTGAGATTGATTTTGATGCTTATTGGAATGAGGTTAAGGTGAAATAAGTGTTGGGTGGATGAGTTGTGGCCATTAACTTGAGGGAGGTTAGGGTTATGGCTTGAAGTATGTTTAAGTTAATTATATAGATTATTAGTGTTTAAGTCAGTTAATTGATGATTAAATAGAAATTACATGTATATATATAAGGGTAATGTGTATGTATAAGTTAATTATACTTTGATTATTAGTGAGTAAATGTGTGTACAAGCGAGTTAAATAAAAATACATGCTTGATTGTGGTCTGTATGGTGGTTTAGGTGAATTATGATGAATCTTCGAATAAAATAAATGAAAATTTGATGTCGTAATGTTGTATATTGGATATGTGTATTTGTCATGAGTGGGTGATTAGGGTTTGGATGTCAGACGGAGTTAAATCTCAATTGGGTTATTTTAGGAGTGTTTAAACAAGTCTTTGGCGATAATCGAACGGAAATAAAGAGACATAAGCATATGTATTATATTGTTGCATAAGTTATGGCAAGATTTATTTTCCAAGTGAGGATAGTGGAGATGAGAATGAAAGGAGATATAGTAGCTTAAATGTTTGAAAATCATGATGCCTTCGTAATTTTATTTCGCTAATGAACAATGTTATGATTGGAACTCAATTTGAACCTGAGACCAAGTTCGTGAAATCACCTCAAAACGTATCGTACACCAAAGTTTAATGTTTAATGGCGATTCGTTAAAGGGGAAAGCAACAATCGTAATGATATCATTAATAATAATTAATACCAAAAAAACCTTATCATAAAACAATTAATACCAAAAATAATCACAATTCTAATAATAATAGTAATAATAACAATAACAATGATAATGATCGATGACGTCGTTAATAACAAACTCAAGATGAGTCACACTGTTTCGTCACTATAGCTCGTATTAAATGAAAATTGGCTATAAAGGAGAGAAACAAAAACAAAACAAAATAGAATCAAATTAAGTTAAGTATAATTATGCTAATAATAAAAAGGAAAGTCAAAGGAATTCAAATTACTCATTAAGTCAAGAAATGTAATACAATTTCTTAATCTCGCACTAATCGAGGAAATGACATGTTTGGAGCAGAAGTGAGGCCACCTCTGTCGCTTCAAGCTGCCAGCAAACAATTTCTACTACAACGAAGAGATATTTTTAAGGATCAGGTACGTGTATTGCTTATACTCTTCGAAAACTCACATGTTTCTCAAACCATGCAAAATCGATATACAATTCATGCAATGAATTATTTTATACAATATTTTGTCACATAAGCAAGTGGCCTCATCAATTATCAATCATCAAGGCTTATGCCTTTCAATTTACCCGCGCGGCTGCAACTCAAACTTTTTGATGGGCTTGGGAGGTGTGCACCTATCTCAAGATCGCTGCAGACGTCAACAGGGGTCCACTTCTAGATAATAACTGGTAAATCAGTTTTACTCATACATTCTCTCTCTCCTGTTTGCAAACAAAATGTTTTAAAATGCGGGCACCCAACTAATTTAACTCAAAACTTATTTTACTGCATAGGGATGTACGTGCTGAGCTTCGACTTATATTTCGAATGTTTTTATATTTTCTGTTTTAGGTAAAGGATCAGTAAACAGTCCTCATCCTGGCAAACTAAGGAGTACCAGAAAGCGAAGGAGAGTTCCAATTTCTTTTGCCGAGGTTTCGCTAGCCAAAAGCTCACAGTAATTTATAGGCCAGCACTTCTAAAAATCTGATGGTTGTATATTCCTCTGGACGTTGCGTTTGTTAATTTTTGGTAATCATACGTTGAGTTATTATGTGTATCGGAGATTTTATAAATGGTTTGGTGTGCGTTATTTCACTAATGTGGTGGGACGGTAATTAAATGGGCAACGCAATGATAAGGTAATTTCAGTTAGCCTTGTTCCGTTACGGAACGGCAGTAATGTCTCCAATTAAAAGACTTCCGCTGCTAATCTATAATTTATGAGTAATTAGATTAGACTAATCAAGTATTAGGAATTGGAGACGTTACACAAAACCAATTGCACTATCCTGTAAATTTCTCAAAAATTTGTAGAGGAAAGCCTACACTTGACATCAAAATCAGTCTGATTTGAACAAAAAATTCAAATTCAACAACAACCGCTGTAAACTAATATGAAATTTCAAAATTCTTCAATTCAATGCCCCAATTAAAAAATCATATCTTTATCATGAATTCATCATCAATTAGTCAATTTCACTCATATAGAAAACAATCAAATTCATCATCCATTAAACAAGTAACAATAAACAAAGTAATTCATAACCTCATTCAACCAAATCTGGAATTCTCAAAAAGATAATTACGAAAATTGAAAAAAAACCTACTGAGCACTGTTACGGATCCGGCGGCTGACTGGGCAGATGTTGACGGTGGCGGCAACAAGGGAGGCTGGGCAGCGGCTTCTTCAGGAGACCGGTGGTGGCTGGACTCCATGGAGACAGCGAACACCGGACAACCGCGTGCGAGAGAAAGAGAGAGGGAGGACGGCGGTTTTAGGCGTGTGAAGCGTCCGTGTAGCGACGGTGGCCGATGGTGGTGATCGGGTGAGTGCTGGAGCTGCTGGTCGTGAGGGGGGGAAGAGAGAGGCAAGAGGAGAGAGAAAGGGAGGATGGAGAATGATGTTGCTGCTAGAGTTGACGGAGAGTGGCGGGTCGACGGTGGAAGGGTGGGCGGCAGAAGACCGGCGGCTGGGTGGGCGACCAGCCAGCGAGAGGGAGAAAGAGAGAGAGAGAGAGAGAGAGAGGGAGGGAGATGAGGGAGAAAGGAGAGGGTAGCAAAATGTCGTGAGATGCAAAAACCATCAGCCAAAAATTTTTAAAATTTTCTTTTTTTTAAATGTCTAAAAATATATCTTTAATCTCAGCCGTTAGATGTAAAATGGAAGGCTCAGATTAGAAGTGCTCACCCAATGAAGGATGCTCACCTAATGAAGGATGCTCACTTGAACCCTCCCCTATATATATATATATATATATATATATATATATATATATATATATATATATATATATATATATATATATATATGTATACATACATACATATATACACACACATACACACACATATGCACACACACACAACCATTAATCATTAAAACACCATGTCGTGTTTCTCTTATGATACATATTAATTTAGCTTAATCATTTGTGTATTCAAAGGCATTATATTCATAAGTATATAGTCATAAATATATGGGTTAGATAATGTAGTGTTATTTGAATTTTTGATAGATCTTTTAGCATTTGGAATCGATCTCTCCATGGGCAGTAGAGATAAGAATGTATATATTTGGATCTTTCCAAACCTCATAACAATAGGATCCACATTGAGAGGAGGAGTTGTTATATAATCACTTAATATTAGGTTTGAGAAATTGTTTTTACTTATAAGAAAATAAGCTTCCTTAATAAACTTTTTATCATTACTCCGAAGCCCAAACTTAACAATATTTTTATGAAAAATACATTTCATATCATTTAAATCAATTTAGAGTCCAATGATTTGTTTTGTACTTAAAATTAAATTCAAAAAAAAAGAGAAGACATATAGCAGCAAGACCCGTATGTGAGTATGTAACACTCGCAAGTTCAACACTAGCGGCCCTAATAATGTGACAAGTGAGGTGCTCATGAGAACGTCATATTTTAGACATGAGTATTTAATGTCCTGTTCTTTTCAATTGAAATTTGTGTGCCCATATTGAGTTGAAATGAACTTTTTTTTAAAATTAAACTGAATTTATTTTGTTGTTAAGCTGAACTAAGTTAAATTGAATTTATTTTTTCTAAATTGAACTGAATTTATTTTTTCTAAACTGAATTGAACTAAATTAAACTGGGTTTATTATGAAAAAATAAGGCCCTGTTTGATAAGCAGCAGTTAGCTGTTAGCTGTTAACTATTTGTATTAGCTGTTAGTTATTAGCTGTTTGAGTTAGCTATTTGTATTAACCGTTTGAATTAGTTAATTTGTTGAAAAACTGTTCAGTAAAATTAACTGTTTCTAATAAAGTTGTGAGAGAAAAAACTAATTCTTCAAAAAGCTCTTCTAAAAAACTTTTTGGACCCAAAAAATCATTCTAAAAAGCTTTTTCACCAAACATTCAAATTAGTTTTTTTACTTGATCAAATAGCTAATTTTGGTTAAAAAAATTCTTTTTTACCAAAAAATTCTTCAAAAATTATTTACCAAACATCCCATAGGATGAAAAGACCAAATCCTGAGAAGCTTTTATTCAGCTAGTTTTTACCTCACCTACTTGCACAAGTATAAATGTGAAGCTTTTATTCATTTGCTTTTTACCTCACCTACTTGCGTGAATATTGCATTTCTGTGTCAGGGGACACGTGTATGTACAAAATCGTTTAGGTTTATATTAATTGATTTTAGATATTAGCTTAATGCAGAGACTTTATATGCAACACATTTTTTCCCCCTAAGAGCATTCCCAGCAGTGACATGTAAGGTAATTATGTGAGACCTGTGTGTGACATGCAAGGCAAGGAGAAGCTGACAGTGGGAGGGAAACGCGTGGGGCACGCGGGAAGCCTTGCCCAGGCGTTCCCACCCCCATTTCTCTCCCTTTGTCTTTTTGTGATTTTTTTATTATTTATTTTTTTTCTTTTTTTGAGTTAATTTATAATTTTTAAATAATTTAAAAAATAGGTTACGTGTTACGAGGTGGGTCTATGATAAATATTTTTATTGGATGATTAAAAAAGAGTTTCATTTATTGGAGAAGTGATGAAATGCAAGTTCCAAAATTGTGGAACTTTTGCTGACGTAGCAGACCAGAGTTCTAAAATCCGAAACTCCACTGGGAATGCTCTAATATCTCATATACCACAATTATTTAATGAGTTAGTTTCACCCAAAATATTACCTCATCAGATTGTTGTTAATCAATTTTTACTTTTTCATATATCCCCATCTCCATAAAATTGATTATATATTTATTTATCAGTATAATAGTCAACATGCTCAACCTTAAGCGATTCAACAAGAACAAACTATTTACATTGAGGGGGATTCTGAAAAATTCTTTCATATATGCATCTGCAAGTGTCATGCGTATTAGTATGTGTATGTACATGTATAATACATATAAATTCACATTTTAGGCTCTGTGTTTTTAATCGGTGAATTCAAATTTATCAATCTCAATCAACTTCAACCTATTTCACGAACTTTGATAAAAAATACCCACTTTAACCAACTTTAGTCCAACTTCAATCCACTTCCCCCTATTTTAACCAACTTCTACGCATCACACACACTTCAATTTACTTCAACCTACTTCAACAAAAAACACTAACTTCAACTTATTTTAATCTACATCAATCAATCTCAACTAACTTTATTAATTTATCAATTTATATTTTTAAACGAAAAGAATATGTCTTTGGTAAGAAATGTAGAAACAAAGAATGCTCAACAATACAGAATTTTTTTTTGGGGGGGGGGGGGTCGTGCATAAGGGAAACAATAATTTGGATGGATAAAAATGGCTGAGCAGCTGAAAATAGAAATGAGGGCCGTAAATGCAAAGTATATTTGGAAGAAGACAGTGACGGCTCAAAATAATGCTGAGGCCCAATAGTCGTTACATTGGGACCTACACATAAATACTGCCAATTAGGCGCATAAATGTCACCCTGCTCTTGGATGAGCTCACCACTTTTTGCCCTCCAACATTTTTAGGTGTTCGTGTTCTCACTCTGACGCCGTACGTGAATATGACCATTCACAGATGCTTTCATTGGGTTGGTTGCTGTGTAGGGTGTACAACCAACCCTATTTTTATGCCCCTTTTAATTGTCGATTTAGTTCTCCACAGTCTAGATCATAATATTAGTCACATTAATTTCTGTTTTTGTTTTCTGTTCTTTAGACAGATAAGAATCATAAACACAATGATATTATTTGGCAAATAATTATTAGTCACTAGCTGCTAGCTATCTATATTAATTGTTAATTATTAACTACTTGTATTAGTTGTTTTAATTAATTATTCGTAGAAAAATTATTTGGTGAAATTCGTGAGGTAAAAAACTAATTCTTAAAAAAACAGTTCCATAAAGCTCATAAAATTAGCTTTTCTAAATTTACCTTTTGAATCCAAACATCTCTTTCAAAAAACTCTTCCACCAAACACTTAAATTAACTTTTTGACTGAGTTAAAGAGCTAATTTTGGTTCAAAAAACTCTTTTTGACAAAAAAAATTTTCAAAAAGTTGTTTACCAAACAATCCTAATGTCTGAAATTAAATTTTGAACCTTTACAACTTATGTTCACTGATATGATCATAATATATGTTGCCCAACGGGTAAGATGGTTTCCACTAAATGATAATTACAACAATTGTTATAACTCCCACAATGTACACCATACATTTGACATGATTTAATATGCTCTGTTAAGTTTTATAAGAGTTTTTTAAATTAAAATTATATTTTCCATTTGAAAATAAAATTATTTATGTATGTCATGTTTAGGTCTAAATAATTTCACCTTCATCCATTGCAAAGAAAACACAATATAAATAAATTATTAAACAAAAAAACAAACAACATTAGTCCTCTTGCCTCCATAAGCGGATCCATGTGGAGCCATGGGTGCTCATGGACACCCCTAGCAAAAAAATTTTTTAATGATCCATATTATGAAGAGGGTTAAATTTGTATATATATATATATATATATATATATATATATATATATATATATATATATATATATATACTTTTAAAATGAATAGTTTAATATATAGACACATCTATTTTATATGTCTAGATCTGACACAGATCGTTGGTTCGAATCTAGCTAGGCGGCCTCATTTGGAAAAGTTTTACAGGAAATGTTTTTGGAATTTTTTTATCCGCTGCCCAACCCAACTTTGTGACTCCCCAACCGTTGCCCCAGCTAATGCAGTCATACACTAGTATAAATATAAACTAAAGTTATGTACTTTTTATTTCTGTGTCTTTAGTTTGTTTCCCATTGTTTTCCAAAATCTAATTGATAGGCTTTGAAATAATAAATGTAGGAAGTTTTAAAAGTTCCATAATTAAAATTGAGTTCTTAAATAGAGGTTTTATGTTTATCTTTTCACAAATTTTGCAATTAATTATATCTGATTTTTCTGTTTGGTTAGAATAATTAATTGTACGTAATAAATATGTAATGAATACCTATGCATAGAATTGCACGACACCGGAAATTTTGAAAAAGTATTTGCTGTAATTATAATGGAATCAATAAAAATTTTGTTATTATCTCCGCAATCAATGGTTACACATCATATGAGGGTACATTAAAAGATAAATTTTGCATGAATAATTTAGAAAAAGAGAAAGTTGAATCAAGTATAAATGATGGCATTCCTTCATTCTCCTTCTCCTATTTCAAATTTATTTGATGATCCTTAAAGGAGATTATTATAACAACACTCCGACTCCCCATTCATGAAGTTTACTAAATAGGACTTTGACAACTCGAGAATAAAACTTGTAAGCAAAATATAGATCTTACTTAGAAAAATGATGATAGCTTCCCAATTACGGAAATGAAAATTGAAGCAACCTTGAAAATCTAATGTTCTACTAATCATGCTGCCATCCCGATGCGCTTGTTACAATAAGGAATTGAATAACCCAATTGCTATAAATGAAATAAAAAATAAACCTCACTTGCACAAGCACACGAAGAAGTCAACTAATAAAAAAGGGATGAAAAAATAGGCACATACAATCAGCATGTCAAAAGTTGATATTGAAGAAACAATACATGTTAGACAAAAATGACACAATTAAACATTAACAAACAAACTTGCCATTGAAAAATGAACAATAATGCACCATTAATATTTAATATTCTGTGTCTTAGTTGAAAAAAATAATAATCCGTTGTGTTATTTTAATTTTTATCCCCACTCACAGTAATAATTCTTTACGTTCAAACCTTTAGAGTCCATTTAGGGGGTGGGGTGGGGGGGAAGGCAAAAACACAACGTAAAAGTCGGACACATGATCCTGTGGAACACAAGATAAGGATTACAACTGAGGCAAGTTACCGTACAATGGGATTACCACTTCCTTTCAAGTAAGCAGAATCATTTCTTCAAAACAATAAGCACCACCAATTGCATTTTGCCTCTTTTACGTTCGCCCTCAATACCTTGAACGCCGACGTCAATACTGTACTCTGGCTGTTTCATGACGGCGCCACACCGGCACCTGATTGCCGGTGCCGCCCTACCCCGTCAGCCTATTTTCCGACGTCGGAGTTTTTTCACAAGTAAATTGTACCCATAGCTTCTTATCTGGGTAAAAGATTTTAATGAGAAGTATAGTACCCATTAGAGAGTGCCACTTGGCCAGTGTAAAGTCCGGCGGTTACTTGCCATAAAATGTGAAGCTAGTGATCGGAATTTATGAAGGCTCCTTCGGTTTGAATGCGATTTCGTTTCTTTTTTTTTATAGTGCTTTTTTTTAACACCTTCCATTGAGTTAAGGGAAGAATATTGACAATTCAAACAAGGCCTTGATAAATAAAATTTCAAGTAATTTGTCATTACCTTAATAATTCAAAAAATATTAAATTTCAATGGCATGAAAAAAAAATAAAAAACTAAAGGTGAAGATTAAACATTGCTACATGTACAAATAAGATCGTGGAAATTACCATAACTCTCATAATTGCATTTTACAAAAATTATTATGCACACACCGTATTGTTTTTAAGTCTCTTTCATGATGTCAGGAATATGCATAGAAATTTGTTTGTAAAAGTTGCAATAAGATGGGATAAACAAAAAGTTTGCTTGTAATAGCTTACTAAGAAAATTTCAGAAAATTCAACGAACAAACTCGTAACATAGATCTTCAGAGTTAAATTTAGTTGTTTCATATGCTTGGTTGTAAGTATTGATATGGGTAATTATAGGTACACAGATTTATGAAATTGTTTCCCAAAAAAATTGAGTGAGTGAGAGAAGAACTCGAACTTATGACCAATTGATGTATCCTATCTTTGACGGCCTATACGAAAGTTGACCTGGGTGGTTTACATGAGGAAGACCCTCTGATGCTCAAGTCAATCTCAGAAAAAGATATAGTAAAAAAAAAAAAAGAGAGAAATGGTCAAGATAATTTACTATTTTTGGGGGTGTGTTTAATTTATCATGTTATGAATAGTGAAAAGTTGTTCATAATGATGCAAGTTAGGGTGTTTATACCCTTAGGGTCAGCAACCAAGGGTAGGAGAATCATTACTCCATCTGAGGATGAAATGACCATCATGGTCCTCCTGATTCCTTCGTTTTTTCCTTCAAGTTAACTCTTAACCTCTATCGACCTGATCTTTGCTACGTATCGATTCGTCATTGGTAGGTCCCCAGTTATCTTAATTAGAAATAAACTACTTAAAAATGAGGCTAAGTGTAGGAAGGAAAAAAATATAATGATACTCAGGATTATAGCTCAAACTTGTTGCGAGACAATTTAAGTACAATAGTATAATTCATGAATTCATCACAAGTTCATTGCTCCAAGAAGTTTTATACAATATCCAACTACTGAGTAAGATTTCTTTAAACAAAACAATGTCTGGTTTCACTAATAGAACACTTTTCTCCGATGATTAGTTTTCAAAAGGCTAGATAAATACAAACAGATAGTCATTATACACCACAGTTTGACCAAAGGACAAGATACTTGAACTACATCAACTATTGAGTAAGATTTTTCGGGGGGGGGGGGGGGTTTGTTTCGTACAAGGGGCCTTTGGCACCGAATCTACCCACTCTTCAAATTCAGAAAACAGAAATGCAGTGGCATTGGCTTTGCACGTCCACCTTCTGTCTTCGTGACCTCTCCGTACTCGAGTCATCCCATCAAAAAATAAAGGCGATTCCCAATTCCCCATCCCGCCACGCTCGATCACACATTTTCGCCTCCCACATCCTTACTCGATCCTGGACGTGTTGAAGAACGACCACACCCAAGTCCACAATCAAGTCCCGTCAATATAAAATATGAAAATTCAACACATCGAGCATGATTTATAGAGATTAAAACAACTATTTATATAATTAAGTGTACATCTCTTTTTTTTTTTTTTCCGGATAACCCTCTCTGAAGAATTTTATATTTAAACATGGTGATTGTAAGAAGTTTTGAGGTGGATAACTTTATGAAAAGTTTTCTCAAATAGTATATGAACATGGATAAAATACATCAAAAATACTTGGGATAATTTGCAAAGGTAGTCTATAGTTTTTAAAACAATCACTAATAACTTTCTGCAGTTAGAGAAGGTCGAGACTTTACAAAATCAGTCCAAATTACGTAAAGGAATTAATTAATTTTATGACATCCAGGTGGATGTATTTGGGTACTATCCTAACATATGGCCTCAAGAGGAAGATGACTTCGTTCTTCAAGCGAAAAGAGCAGTGAACACAGCCTTGTCAAAATTTCTTGAAGTTTCGATACTCTCAAACTAAATTGCCTGCAATAAAGTCTGCCTTTCATGACTTCAGCATGAAGAACAAAAGCAAAATCTTTACAACCATCGCTGTATTGGCGAAATAGCCAGCTATTGCATTCTAGCTGTATCCAGTATACCTAGACTTAGCTCGTTGACAGATATTTTGCTGTGCTGACAGTAACGCTGCATTCCAGTTGTGTGACAATCAAGAAGATGACACGGGATATTTTCGCCGATTATCTTTAGGGCCTTTGGTTTTGACGGAGATGTCAGGAAAAGCAATGGGGATACGCCTTATCAGGATCAGACTACACATCACGACTGCCAAAAGATGCAAATCGACCTGACAGCAAAATTTGACCATGCCGCAGCATAACAAATTCCATTCAATTAAGCAAACATAATAAAACAAAGAGAACACTCTATCAAACAAAATGTGCAACAGGTGGTCAGAAATTCGAATTGTTGACACAAAAATTGCATTAACATCCGAAACTAGGTCAATTCTTCATATTGATTGATGTCATAAAGCCTCGACTATATACACGAAAGAATCAAACGTGACTTGGCATCAGGAGTCAAATCTCCACATGTTTGTATCTTGAATTTCAGAGTTAGCAAAAGACCTAACAAAGATATGAAACAACAAAGCTTGATTCCCTTATCTTTAAAACCCAGAGAGAATAAAGCTCTGCCACTGTCATGACTACCATTAACAAAGTGTATAATGTATAATAGAACCACCAAAAACCAGCCACTACATCGTCCACCAGACTCCCCGACTCAGGACACCACGACGTGAAGACACTCTTGGAGGCTGAGCACACTTGCCGACTTCCATTACGACCACTTTCTCTTCATGGTAGCACTACTGACCATCTACCAACTCGCCAACGACTAGTTTGAATCCTTTTCATCTTAGCAACCCTCTGATGCAATTGGTACATTTTTTCTTGCAGCTTTCGGTCATCACAGTCCCAACTCTGACAGATCCAGAAACCCATGGTAATCACCAGCAAGACCAGAATCTTCTTGTCGACCAGGCTTCAAGAAATCAAATCCATAATCGAACCCCTCTTCTCCAATATTATTCAAGCCTAGCCCAGATTCAGTCCCTTGAGGTACTTGCTCGGTGTGGTTCAGACTACTGGAAACTCCATTTTGAAGTTGGTAGGATAAATCATCAGGTCTTCCAAGCGTTCCATCCAACTTCCTCATAGGATATGCCCAGTCTTCTGGTCCATCCTGATGTGCATGATTGGTCTCTAGTTGTATATGATCATTCTCAACTTCTGATCGGAAAGCACCATAGTCTTGCCCCTGGTAATCCCCGCCCGGCACAGCACCAGCATCTATAACACCAAGCAGTTCATCAACATCAAACATTTCATCCTTTGAGAAATTCTGTAAATAGTCATTGATGTCAATGACTCCTTCACCATCATCAAGCTCCTCCCTTGGCTCTTTCTTAACAGGGGTCCCAGACTCTGGTATCACTGAAGCCCAGTTACCATTTGGCTTGGATTCTCCTTCACCATCCTCCAGCTTCACTGCAGACAAACCCATATTAATCTCAGGCTCCTCACCAACACACACCTCAGATCGAGTATCAGAAGACGTGGCAGAATGCGTATATGATGTCGTTGTCGTAGTATTGGTAGTTGCGGTTGCAGCAGAGGAATCCTTGGAGTCCTCATTCGACGAGGGAAGGTAATTAGGCAAGTTCAACCGGGCAGTGGATCCATACATGGCTCTAGCAGCCTCATCATATGCCAAAGCAGCTTCAAGAGCAGTGGGGAAAGTACCAAGCCAAAGCCTACTACCCCTATTTGGCTCTCGGATCTCAGCAACCCATTTGCCCCAAGTCCTCTGCCTAACTCCACGGTAGTTACAACGGGTATTCTCAGGGCCGCCTTTCCCTTTCATACATCCTTTCTTCGACCCCTTAGCAGGTGCCTTTCGGACAGGTTTACCTCCCTCACTACTGGCTTCAAGTTTGCTGTTGATTTCTTTCCATTTCGCAAGTGTCTCAGCCACAGACAGAGTCCCATCACGTCTTCTACGGGATTTCCTCTTCCTGGAGTAATCAAATTGCAGAGAAGAAGAAGAAGCTGGGTTAGAAGAAGCTTGGTTGTAATCAAAAGTGCCCATCCTGGCAAAATTTAAAATGATCAGGTCAATCTGAGTATTATCACAGCAACCACCTCTTTCAGGAAGCAACAATTCAAACTAGACTCGGGGCAAATTAAACAGAATCACATATTCTCTCCCGAGCCTGACCACAATCTGCAACAACGAGATAACAAGCCAAAGTTCTATTATACAGCAGCAATCACAAAATCAGCTTAACAGAAATAAAGGCAAACGCATAAGAAACCTGCAGATACTGTTTGAGAATTAATTAGCAATATTACAGAGAAAGAACGAAATCGCTGTCAGAACCAATCGCAAGCCGAGATCAGCGAAACAGCCAATCATATGTCTCGACATCATCAATACAGAAAACAAACTCCGGCATATATCGCTCCAATCAACTAAAACCCTCAATACCAACTCCACACAAAACACTAAGTAAGAAGCAGAAGACCCAAAACATCTTGTTCCAATCAATTGGAACCCTAATTCCAACTCACATAAAACCCTAAATAAGAATCAGAAACCCGAATACATATCACTCCAATCAATTAAACCCCCAATTCCAAATCCGCATAAAACCCTAAACAATGAAAATCAGAAATACCCCAAGTCACTGTTCGAGAACGGAAAACCCTAATTTTCCGAGGCACGGGGATTTTCACGAAATCAGACACTAAAGATCAAACCCAACTTTGGAATCCATACCACCAACATATCTGCAAGACTGAACAAACTAGAACACAAAACCCTACTTAAAAAAAGGCCCAAAAACCCAATTAGAGAAGGAGAGGGATACAATCAACCAACCTTTGAAAACTCACAGAAGACATGCGCAAGAAATCCAATATCCCTTCTTGAACAAAGCAACACAATCAATCTCTAGCGTTCTTAAATCTCCAATCACAATCGAAAACTTGGTGACCTTCTGGCTCTTCGGTTTGCTTGAGGGGCGATTTGTCGACTTTGAATATGGCTTTTTAATAGAGAGAGAAAAGGCTTATCAAGAGAACAGAGAGAGACAGAGAGAGCACACCGAAAACAGGCTTCGAGAAAACCTCAGACCCAACGCAATAAGGGATATTTATAGCCTCTTGTATCTAGATATTTCTGCCCAAACCGAGATTTTTTATTCGCTTTATTATTTTTTTAAGGTGTCAATAATAAATGGTTTAGGTGATGACGTGGAGATTTTGTAGCCGGTTCTTGTGTTTTGACGTTTGTGATTGTGCCACGTGTCCCACGAACTTTCGGGAACCACGTGCTGCCTACCTCTGTGATGACGCACTCATCATTGTTTGTTAACCTGTGCTTGAAGTTTCTCTCTAGTCAATGGGCCTTTGACCAAAATCCAAACCCGTTTTGGACTTTTGCTTAACCCGAGTCAAGTTATCGGATACTAAATGACCTAGCAAGAACGGGACTGGACCCTAATTGGGCTAGCCCATTAGGCCCTCCCTTAAAAATCATGACTGCTCTGTGTGAGTTTAGCTCATTTCTGGCCCACGAGTCCAAGAAAGACAACGATAAAACTTTCATCACAATTCAGCAACTTTCAGCACTGTTACGTACCTAGTGAAAATACATAGTTGTATTTTTCCAACCATTCAGTATGTGTCAGCATGTTTCAGCAATAAATACTTCTCATATATCCCCAAAAAAAAAAAATATGCCTAAGTGGGTTGAGTCCATAATTTCATTTGTGTCCGTACCTATGTTGCGCCCATGGATCTCCGAACATTTTTAATTTTATTTTTATTCTTTTTAATTTTTTGGCAAAAGCCCTAATTTTCTCTAGCCCGAAAGTCAATATACATTAATAGCATCAAATGGCTACTAGACACAGGATAATAATCCTAACTTATCTAGTCTCGAATGCTGTAGCTAAAATCAAAATCAAGTCGATTGATTTTGTTCTAAATTACGTGTATATTAGAGCAAAGTAAGAAAAGGAATGACCAAAACTTGAATTTATACATCAATGATAATACGTGAATCCAAATTACAAGAGTACAAGTAACCAAAAACAATGATCAGAACATGTCAGGCTAATAGAGAGCTATCCTTGAAGCCTGACTTCTTTTATCTAAATTGGAAACAAACATATGACACAAAGAATAAATCAAAATTATTCTTAGACAATCTTTGTGTTTATCATTTATGTACTGAAAAAAATGTTTCTCTGTTGTGTATGATTAATTGTATGAGCTTTTGATTAGCAGACAGGAAGATCTGCAGGTGGAGCCTCCAACATTTCCAACTCTCCAACTCCATCCTCCACTAGGAATGCCATGGCCAGGCCCCAGGTGATGTGCACGTCCAGGTGACAGTGCATTATCCATACTCCTACATATCACCAATGCAAAATAAGAGTTAATCTCAATGAAAGTGAAAAACTTTGCAATTAAGTCAAATTACTTCCATCGAAATGTGCTAGGTTATGAGTTGGTTCAAGCGATTTATTTCGTTTAAATCAATCACTAACTAAACTGAGTTTAGTCGGTTGTCATTTGGCAACCAATTTGATTCCATCAACTAAGGAATGACCGAGTCCATCCACCTGAATTACCATACATGATAACTTACTATCATGTAGTTTGCAATGTCGATACAGTAGAGATCAGAGAAATGGTAAGGTACCTGGGTTGTCGGCAACGAATCGAATAACAGCCCAACCATTAACGGGGACACCCACAGTATTCCTCATAGGTGGATCAACCAAATTGAACTTAGCAGAATCAGTCTTCGGGTTGAAATTCCCAAACCCTTCAGCAATTATAAAGAAATCATACCCATGAAGATGAAATGGGTGATTTTCAGCAGCAAAAATACTCGTCCCTTGAAGAACCACCTGAACCCGAGACCCATACTTCAACTTATACAACTTGGTCGCCGCCACAGGCTGCCACAAAGCCCGGCTCACATTCCCGGTGTAATCGAATTGCACCGGTGGGTTCGCCGGAAAATCCGTCGTGAATACCCCCGGAATCCCATACTTGTGGGCCTGAAGGAGGGACCAATTTGATGGGAATACGAAGGAGACGTTGTTCATGGATGCAGTGAACCGGGTCCCATTCGGAGCCTGGCATTGGGCTGCGCTGAAATTGGGCGGGCAGCTGTTGAGGCCCAGCCCGACGGTGAAGAAGAGGTTCTCGTCGATCTCGGTGGGGACGGGGGGTCGATGGAGGCTGCGGAAGTTTCTGGCGAAGGCGGTCACGGTGGCGGTGTCGTTGAAGGCCGGGAGGGAGGGGAATGCCGGTGGCGGTGCATTGGCGGAGCCCTTGGTGGGGCACGCGGCGGAGGTGTACTGGAGGATGGCGGTGGTGGTGGTGTTGTCGAAGGGGGCGTTTTGGGCGCTCTGGTAGGGCCGGGCAGCCATGTAGTATCGGCCCGGGGATTGGTCCCCGGTGATTAGGACGTCGGTGGTCTGGCCCGGCCCGAGCATGATCACGTTGGTGGTGAAGGGCTTCAGGTAGGAGGCGTCGGCTCCGACCACCGTGAACTTGTGGTTGGCCACCGCGAAGAAGAGCTCTTGGTTCAGGGCGGCGTTGATCACCCGGAGGAGGTGCCTCTCGCCAGTGCTGATCGGAACTACCACGGTGTCTGTGGATCATTCACCGGAAAGATGATGTTAGTTTTATGTAGAAGCAGGGGAGATAAAACAGAGTAAATCCTCAATTTACATTGTTTCTGTTTTATTATCTGGATGAATATGGATTAGTCTCAGTTGAGTATACTTAATTAAACGAGTCTTACACGGGTTCAACTCATAACAGATGTGGATATAGGCAGTAGGTTTAAGTAGGAAGTATACTCCAAGAGAAATCAAGTAGAACTACTTTTGTACTAATCTTGTTTTGACTTCAAATTAGCTGAACTTACCAATTCATCCGTGACAGTAATGCTATCTTATCAAAATTAGTAGGCATCTAGTAGGGTAGATAAGTATTTACGTCGAAGCAAGATTTTAGTTAGAGTAATATTGGGTTATGAAAGATAATGAATGACATGACTTTACATATATATGGTAAAAACAATGATGTCATGTAGCTAACAACAAAGCAACAATCGTACAATTACAAACCTTGTCGGGAACAGTTGTAGAGATCTCCGGGCTGGCCGTTGATGGTGTAAGCATCGGACACGTTGGGGGCGGCTCCGGTCCTCGTAGCTTGTCTCACCACAGAGATGGGATCGCGGTTCCACCACTCACCTGTTGCCATAAATATTACAATTAAGTCTCTTACGAGCATTTGGAAAAAAAGTCTTTTCCTTAATCAAGAGTATGTGAGATTCTTAGTGATTTTGTTTAGTACCAAGAAGAATAGGTGTTTCGCGGTGAGGCTTGGGGAATGGATAGGGAGTTCCTTCTCTGGGGCGAATAATAAGAGCTCCGTAGACGGTTGCCCTGAGCCATGAGCTATGGGCATGCCACCATAAAGTCCCTTCTTGTCCTCGGATGGTGAACCGATATGTGTAACTCCCACCAGGTCTAATAGGGCATTGAGTTATGTATTCTGGTCCATCTGCCCATCCAGTTCTCATTTGACGTATTCCATGCCTAAGAAATCCAATTAGTTTAATCAAAATAGCCAAGGATTAATATAACATTGTTTGTTTTTGTAGGAAACCAGCAAAGCAAAAAAAGAATTTGCCATGCAAGAGCAATCTGAAAAAAAAAAGCATGCATGCAAATTTTATTGTTGTTACTAATTACCAGTGAATAGTAACGTTATATTTGGCCTTGTTAACCACTTTGATGACCAGGGTATCTCCCTCGGTAACGTCCAAGGTTGGCCCAGGGTATTGGCCGTTGACAGTAATTGTGCTCAGGGTGTTGCACAACCTCTTCACTGGCGTTGCTTGAACCTACATACACATTCACATTTGATCCCATACATAACCATCCATCCATCATCACAAAAAAGAAAAAAAAAATAATTCGTACGATATACCAAGTGAGACAGTCTCATTCAAGACGGACAGTCTTCAAGATGGAAGACAATTGCATGCAACTTACCACAAAATCATGGTAGTGAACTGTCGCCGAGGCCAAGGACAATGCTGAAGCTAATAGCAGCATAAACCCTCGAAGACATAAACCCATTCTTTTCTCCATGCTTTTGATCATCACTATCTTAGCTTAATTTCTCTCTAATATAACTAAGTTTGTTATTGTTTTCTCTCTCTAGAAGAATGTAGCTAATTAGTAGATAGCTAACTAGAGGGAGATGATGGAAGAAGCGTGGGAGAATGGGAGAAGAGAAGGGGTGATTATATAGGGAGAAGAAGAGAAGAAGGGTGGGTTGGAGGTTGGCAGATTAGGTTTTTGGATTCAAACAAATGAAAGTCAGCGTGAAAAATAGAGAGAAAGAGAGGGTGGTGCTTGTAAATTACTTCGTTCAACGTAACACTTTATAAGTTAGAGTTGGTGCACCCACTGGCCTATCACAAAAATAATAACAAGAAGCGAAAACAAAAACAGAAAAAGTTGATTTTTAGCAATTCTTGCTTTTCAAGTATCCTCCTAATTCCTCCCTCTTAGCTTGTTTGGTTTTGTTTCTCTTTCCTTCAATTTCCACACGATTAACTAATTAATTAATTAGTCGCTTGTAATTTGGGGCTTATTCAGTTTGTTGCTTTGGAAATCCGGCTCTAGCTAGGTGATTAAAGTGAAGAGTTGCTAGTCCTTATAAGCGCTTATTGATCAGCCCTAATTAAGACCAGTTGACAATATCCTAAAGTGGCGAATAGCGTTCAACCTTTTCACATACATGCAACAAGGTATATAAGTATATCTGATGTGATTTCGTATGAAACTTTCTTCGTTTCGTCCAAATTACTTTCACGTAATTTATAATGTAGGTAAGACTAATGTTTCGCAAATTAAGGCAAAGAAGAGGAAAAGGGCTCATCTGGCTCCTATTGATCAAGTACATGAAATACCTAGATAGCTATATATATGAATTAATTATAAACAATTACAACCTATTTTATATTCTTTGCTTTCCTCTTGATGTTTTAATCTCATTTAACTGTATCTTGATTTAACCATGGCAATTAAAACAGATTACTCTTTGCCCATACATTAATAGATTTGAAAAAGTAGTTAAAGATATGTTTGCTTAATATGGAAAAGTCAATTGAAAGAATGATTATCGTGAAATAAATTAAAGAGAGTAATTAGTTTCTCAATGAAAGGGAGAGGTGGTAAAAATACCACAGCTAGTGCAAAGTTTCTAGATATATAGTTGAACAACAAAGAAAGGGCGGTTCATTGAGGAGCTTTGACCCTAAATAAATAAATAAGCAAATCTCTGTACACATGGATTTTGTTCTTTTCCTATATATTGACCTCTTCCTCCTTGTTACATTCTGTTTTCCTTGAGCTTCATTGAATTTTTGGACCTTACATGGATGAGGTCAATCTATGCCTTGATAACAAATCATTAATTTAACAAACTTTAACATATTTTGGTCAATTTTAACGGGTTGGAAACATGCCTTGATAACGGGTGAATTCTAATGTTTTGATTAGGGTGAATTTATGTTGTCCAGGTCAATTTTAATTTTAAAATTAGCATTTAGAAAAATTAACCAATATTTATGAAATTGTACGAAGCTCAAAGATCAAACATTCTTGTATTTTTTTTTTTGGGGGTACAAATTAGCTCAAACTATTAAAGAAGCTAATTAAGCTCAAAAACTAACTAATTATATAGAACATATGTGCATATAACTATAATTATCTTTGCATAAGACTCGTATATTCCAAGAGAGCTTGTGAGACCGATGTTTTTGGCCTAACTTTCGGTATAGATGCATGTGGTGACTAATAATTTGCTTAGAGGTGTTTTTTCGTGAAGTCACCCCTAGACAAATAATAATAGTCCCCTTAAAATAGAAAATTACTCTAAAATAAATTATTAGGCACCTTAAAATAATAATTATTTAGAGGTATTTTTGTCATTTTTAATTTTATTTTTTTCTGCAGGAAAGAGTTTCCTCAAGAATTTGTAAGTAGATTTCGGGACCAGTCCTAGTTTGGATCCTACTTTTCCATTTTATTGACTATACTTTATCAAAGGTATGACCAAGAACCAGTAAATTACTAATGATCTTCCATAGCTAGAATTCTGTATGTTAGGCTAATTACTTGCGTTGATTTTATGATTCTTCTTTTTGTAATGGGTAATTATATGTATGTACAAAATTTAGAGGCAGTTGAATCTTGGTCTTTCTTTTAAAAGGATTAAAAAAATAATAATAAGCATTCCACCCCTAATTAAATTATGTCGTCCTTTTAAAACAAAGGCTTACAAATTCAATTCAAGCTTTAATTAAATAATGAATACGAAATGTAATTTTTACACTTATACTATTTTGTTGGTACATGGGAGCCATACTTTGCTGGTTAATATATATAGGAAAACAACTATGTAATCATTTTTTAAATAAAAAATCAAGTTGTAACTATTTTAATATATATGATACATAAGTGGATAAATAATATAAAAGTCTGTACATCAAAACTCAAATATACTTTTACGTTTGAAACAAATTAAGAAATGCCACAACACTTAATTTCCCCTATCTGTAAATAACAGTTGACAACTTCTTAAATTAATGCCCATGCAATGTAAACACGTGAGAAAATAAAAGAATAGAATGTTCTAGAGTGGGTTAAAATTTCAACTTTGTATTTAATTTTAATCAGAATTGACACCAACGGCCAACAGATAATATTGTCATGTATTTTGATTAACAGACAACACCAATTTCTGTCAAATTTTATAATAACCTTAATTTTAAATTAAACAATCCATGCGTAATTAGCTGGTGAATAACTATCAGTTTGTAAGCACATGCCTCTAACGCAGTGAAGAATTGAGCTAAGTCAATGTGATTAGTTGATTAAACGCGTATCATGGAGGAATGTAACAGGGGTCAGCATGCATTCAATCTTTAATTAACCTGATAACTAATCGCCTAATGGCCTAAACATCTTTTAAAAAACAATAAAAAAAAACCTAATGATCTCAATGTGGACCAACATTAATTAGATGACGATCGAGCTTAATTACCATCATGTGACACGAATCACGATGATAATCTTTAAAAAAGAAGTTTGCTTTAGAACGAAGTCACAACTTACAAGAGGTTTGTGGTGCAATTTAGAGGTGGGAAAGACGGTACCATTTAAGGCTATTATATGAGCAAGCAGTAAATGAGAAAATTAAAAGTAATTTGACTAGTTTTTATAAGTTAAAAAAAAAAAATTGACTTCTTCTTACAATCAATTTGACTTTACTTGTTGCTTTGAATTTTCCTTCTTGGGTGGAACATTATCTTTTTGGATTGTACCTATGTTGGTTGTTTTAATAGTTTGTCTAAGAGGTTCTTTTCTAGCTTGGTGATTTCTTTCCTTGTGGACCTAAAGAAGGGAATATGATGATCTCATCGAATTATGATAGTTATTTATTAGACCAAATATTATATTATTTTTTCAGTTTTTAAAAATTTGCTAAGGATTAAAATAAAAATGCATCTAAATAAGGTCAGGTATGATCTCAAAAATATGTCGTTTAGAATTTATTAATCATTTGGAAATTTTGATTGGTTACAGAACCATGTCATTTACGGAACGTACATGAAACAAGCAAACCATCCCATTCACGGAACCAATAAGAAAAAAATGCCAACTAGCTCACATGATAAAATAATTATACTAAGGTCTCAAATTTGAATCTTGAAAACAAACCAAAAAAAAAAAAGAAATTAAACTAAGAGATCTCTACTCATTATTATTACTGGTAGTAATAGTGAGAGGAGGATAAGGAATAATGACTATTAATGAGTAGAGGTCACTTAATATAACTTTGTGTTCCCTTCGTAAGGTTCAAATTTGAGACCTTGCTAAAGGAATTTGAGGGCTGAGACGGCTGATTAATCAGAACTTGTTTGAAACAAATTTTGTTGGGAAGGAGGACAAATGAAAATATAATTATTGCAGAAATTAAACTAATCCACTCAATTAGTTAGTCTGTCGTGCCCAAAGTAGGAATCCTAACGCTCAACTTTTTTTTAAAGCAACTTGCATAGACTATATATGTTGTAATTACAAAATTAATTTAGTTTGTAATCTTCGGTTACATTGTAATTGTAAGCAATTTGCTTATCATATGTGTGACTTAAGGGTTTGACATTTTTTCCTTGCTTTGAGATTAATTAATCAATTAATTAATTAATTAATTGTAAGCACGTACTCTTGGGTATGCCTAATAATTTACGTAGATTGAGTCACATTGGAAAATTGGATTGAAATATGGTACTTTTATCTGTAAGTGAAAAATAATATCATTTTATATGCATAATTATGCGGTTCTGTGCAAAAATAATAATGCATTATATTGGTTTTAAGTGAATATATATAAACAAACGATGCATTAGATTAAGCGTGGAAGATGGGCTGGGAGAGTTAGGAATAATTGATATATTCTTCAATTGTAAAGAATTACCATAGACTAGTGAGAAATCTTATATTATCTATATTTTACTAGCCTAATTACAAGATATATAATATTTTGTTAAAAGGGTTGAGATCTTAGACTCTATCTTGTACACTTCCATTCGTGTGAGTATTGAAGCCCTCAATTATTTTTTTTATGTGAATGACGCGTATATGATTCAGGCAACATATTAAAACTAGGTAGGACAGATCGTTACAATTCTAAAAGAAAACGAACAGTCGTGTTTGCATTGAAAGAATAAAAAGGAAAGCAACTGTGTATTTGGTAGTCGTATTACTTTGGCTTTGTTTTTCATAAATAAATACGTTAAAAGCATGTAGCATTAAACATCAAAAATAATGTCCATATGATTCTGTACATATGATTGAAAGTATTTAACTCAACCTTTCAATCATACTCCAAACATTATATATCATTGCTACAACAAAACAAATTATCTGATATGAACTAATACAGGTCGTTTAAAGTAATTTACTTTCTCACTTTTAAGATCTCAAATTCAAATCTTTTAATTGATAACAAAATCTATAATAAAAGAATTCTACCAATTATATACGCACCTAAGGTATACTGTAGCTCCTAACTCAAGTCTCGATCATGAACTATCAAAGATTTTTTTTTAAAAAAAAAAATTTAGGTGATTTGACTTGGCTGCAGTTTTTTTATCGCTTTTAATTTGGTTTAACCTGGTGGACCAGGTAACATTTGGAATGCTTATTTAAGGATTGCTTACAATATAATATCTACCAGTCCAATTATTTCCAATCCCCCCCCCCCCCAAAAAAAAAAGCCCGGCTTGTAAAAAAGAAAAGAAAAAAAAAAGACTCGTCTTCGCTGTGGTATTTTCGAGTAATTTGTGGTGGCTTACGGCTATAAAAGCACTGCATTCATGTACTCTATGGGTTGTTCTCCAACTCGATAAAAATAAAATAGAAAAAGGAAAAGGAAATAAACAAGAAGATGCCGTGAGTCAACTCACGTGTAAAATATGCACACAGCACTGCTGTACGCCACACCGTTATTCCAAAATTCAAAAAAATTATAGCTTGTTAGATGACCAGGAATTATATATAAACTTGTACAGGTTTATTTAAATTATTTGATACTTATTCAGTTAAAATAAATTACTCAGATACTTATTTTCCGTAAATGAATTGAAATATCAAACATGTATCTTATGAATGAGAAAAGCTATAATCAGATAACTCTTATCTAATAAAATGTAAGATTAAGACTAGCGAAAATAAAAAAAGAGTTATATATGATTGCCAAAAGAATACAACAAAAGATAAAATTCAAGATAATTACGTAAAAGTAGAAGAGAAAAGGACCTTTAACTTTTTTATTCTGTAATAGTTTTTCAGCCTAAGCGTAGATAATCAAATTCCAAAAAGTACAACTTCCTACTCTTCTATTTTCTTGTGGTTTTTGGATCAATGACAATCTTGCAATATAAACAAGTTTATAATTATATTTTCATTATCTGGTTTGGTTAGAAGAGAGTATTGCAAATAACTATCATATTATAATTAACGACCATGAATTATGTAGTCATATTTTCATTACAAGATTGGTTGCATTATATTATATTCAATCAAATATTACATAAATTTGACAAACTAGATCACTGCGCTACAATCCCTCAAATGTAAATCAAGTGTGCAATTGTGCGCACATAGGTTGGCTGCACTTATGTTAAAATTAAAATCTAGTTAAGATATTGTGTTTATTGGATCTTAAATGAAGTACAACACAAATTACTATTAATTTAAGAAGATTTAAAACTTTGTCCACCCTAACCTTTACTCTCGATCGTCCTTGCTCCCGCTCTCCTTCCCTCCCCCCCCAAAAAAAAGAGAAAGATATGGCTAATTGTCAAACACACTTCGATGGCCATGTCAAACACGTATTCAAATATCATAACATCATCTAAATATTACTTTTATATTAACATCTAATTCTTACTTTTATAGTAATAGAGATAGATATCCCTGTTTATCTTCAATTCAATTCGATGTAGTACAAAGTCAACTCTAATTAAAATGAGCTAATTCACAAGCATCTTATTGCCATAAATTTTTGCCATAAATCTTTGCCAATGCTTGGCAACTCTATGGGCAACATGCACAGTATATCAGATGTGACAAAAAGCAAGGAAATCGTGAAGCTCAAGAGAGTCTCGTCTAAACTCCAATGATTAATGGCTGGTCTCTTTTAACAACCACCCTGCAACTATGCATGTTGCCCATTAGAGAGACTAGAAAAGACTAATTCGTTACTCTGAAATTGCTCATCATACATATTAAAGGCAGGAGCAACGCAAGCAAAGACTAAGATAGGTGAACGGTGAACCAAAGAAAGACTTAAAAATTGGCAACCTCATTTGAGATTTTGTTGGCTTTGAGTTTGGTGAGTTCGTTACTGACTTTTCCAAATAATAATCTCTCTCTCTGATGTACGGATGGCAATGGGGCGGCTACGACGGATTGAGCCGTACCCTTACTCATACTTATTTTCGAAAATCGTACCCATACTCGTGCCCGCACCCATCGGATATTAAAAAATAAAACTCATACCCATACCCATCGAGTTTTGTGGGTTTGCGGGTTTAATTCGGGTTCACACAGAGAATGCAAATTAATACTCATATGAAACCCATGTCAAAGTAAGATATATATTTTTGTCATTATAAGATTGTAAAGTTGTGATATTTTGGGAATATATTGTTTAAAATGTGAAATCAAATACATTATTGACTAATTTTTTTATTAGAACGGTTTGGATTAAACTTAAATCGAAAAAATATTAATACAAAATAATTTTTTTATCTATTATATATAAAAACCGGTACGGGTATAGGGTAGGTGAGGGTTGTACCCATACCCGTTTTCTAATACCCGTGTCATACCCATTTAAAACCCATTTTTTCTCTATCCATTTGAGTTTTAAATTGGGGCGGATTTTAAATGGGTACGGATTTTATTGACATCCCTACTTTGATGGAAAACACTACACGTATAATAATTAAAATCAACAAGAAGGCCGTTAAATTTTTAACTTATTCCCACCAAAAAAGGGAAAAGATAGTAATCTCCCTCTTGACTTCATCCATTCTAGTAAAGAGTTGTGATTAACCACAAGTTATTAATGATAATTAGCACCAATTTCCCTTCTTCAACATTTTGTTTAGTTTTTACAAGGAACTTTTTAGCAATTTGATTTTGGCAAGAAGAGTTGAGGTTTCTTTCTCTTTTCCTTGCCTTTGTTTTGAGTTATCGTACGCGTGGAAAATTGTGCATTTAATATGGAAGACAATTGGACCTGTTCAGTATCAAATTTGTTTAAATAATTTAATAATGAAAGTTCATGTGTACATATCTTGGGTTATCTTCCTTTCAATTAGGGTAGAGTGAATTCATTATTCATATACTCTTCAATGACCTCAGTAGCATATACCTTTTTGATGTTCGAAAAATACGAGTTAACTTTGAATATGGCAGTTGGTGCTTGGAACAATGCATCATTTAGAATTGATTGATATATATACCATTACTTTCCTAAATTATTTGAGATTTATTTTCATATTGTTTGTTGAAGGACCTTCAGTATAAATGTCATGTATCTACTACTATTACTTTTTTAACACCACCATCATTCAATGCGGATCCTACTGTGAAGTGGGAAAGGTAACATCCCGACCTCTTCCCTGGTCGCGAACAGTTACCAACGTCCCCACATCTTTCCTAGCCATGGACAGTTATCATGAATAGTTTCAATAATTGTCGACTGATCCTATAAATCACCACAAACTTTTCTAGAGTGTTTCGTGCTCGCTCACGAGCGACCTGGGAGACTTCCCAGAAGGTCACCATATCAAAATTTCTCCACAATAAGCATGCTTAACTGTAGAGTTCTTAGGAGTAGGTTCCTTGAAAATGAAGGTGTACTTCTTTATTTGGTGATATAAATAATCACTTCTATCCTTTGAAACCACATTCAGGGTATTACAATCATCCCCACTTGAAAAACACACCGTCGTTGCTGTGTCTTGCCATACAACTGACTTATACAAGTCCTCTTGACTGACGGTCCACCCCATTATCTTTATCTCGCTAGGTGAATGCCTGGGACTTTTCCGTCCACTAACACAGCTCACGGTTGTAGATCAGTTCTAATACCATATGTAATGCCCTGATCCCTCGCCAACTCGCGGACAGTTACCAAGAACGACTTCGAGGATGGTCAACTGGCCTCACAAATCACCACAAGCCTTTTTGACGTGTTTCGTCCTCGCTCACACGCTGCCTATGAGACTTCTCTGGAGGTCACCTATCCCAGGATTCCTCCATAGCAAGTACGCTCAACTGTAGAGTTTTTAAAAGTAGGCTTCTGAAAAATAAAGGTGCACATTTGCTGATATAAGTATTCACTTTAATCCTTTTAAACCACATTCGGGATATTACAAGGGATTTGGGGATTTTCAAATGTAAGTAACCGAAAAATTATATCCTAGTCATTGGTCCATATAGAAATGTGGATTGCGCATGTTAGATAAGCTCAAACGAGCATTTTGTAATAAGCATTTTGTAATGATCATAAATGAGCATTTATATGAAGTACAAATGAACATTCGATATTTTTATGTATCTTAAAGTATTTTACATAAGGATGTTGTTAGAGGTTGATCATTGACAAGGATAAATAGGGTCTGATTTTGAGGAAGAAAGGGATTTTTATCTGATGTTTTATTGGCACATCTAAGATATTTTATTGGTATTTTAGTATCATTGTTTCTCTGTTTTAAATTTTATGACTTTTAAAGAAGCACACTATTATTGCTTAATATTGCATAATAATGAGCATCTATTTATTCAAAATGATCATTCATAAGACTTATAAATTTATGACTTATAAATAAGCAGTCTCATACTTATTCTTATATTTTCTTAATTATTTCAAGGGGTAAAGTATTATTGTTCTAGGATTTTATAACAAATTCTCATCTCTTTCTTTTTCGTCTAATCCTCTGTATATCTGTTTCATTCATTTGCTTTGTCATTCAACCAAATTCTATTCTCTTTGCTCTTTTATCATTGAAATTTCTCACCATTTTGATATGTCAAACTAGCCCATATTTAGCCATTTTGATACCTCAGCGAACTGCGCAAAATTATGTTAAAAGCACTGAGAGTCTCACTGATTATTGGATTAGCAATAATACTATCAAACGCTGATCTGATACAAATATCGATTCGAACCGGACATAAAATTAGGCGAATTTGGTAAAGATTTTCAGCCTATTTAATTTAACGGGTTAATATGGTTAGCCTATTTAATTAAATGGGTCAACGTGATTAGCCTGTTTAATTAAATGGGTCAACATGATTAGATTGAGATTTTTGACTCAGAAAAAACCTATTCAACCTATTTAATTAAATGAATTAAATAATTGACTCGATTACCTATTTACCGTATAGCCCGTATATCATTTAACCCATTTACAAGTAAGCGTATAAAATTTTGGGGGAGAGAGGATTGAAAATTTCGAATTTCATTTTGGAGGGGGAGTGGATGAAAATTTCGAGTTTCACTGTTTCGGGAAGGGAGGGAATCGTTCAGGCAGGTTGTACATCATGGTTTATAGGTTTGCCTCATTAATCCATTTTTGGTTTTCTGTTACCTAGGTGCTTATTTGTGTTTGCAATTTTGCATACAATTAAATTCGATAAATTTTAAACAGGTTAAACGGGTCAGAATTAGGTCAACTCGATTAAAATTTAAATGGTTTCAGGTCAGGATATTTGACCCGCTTATTAAACTAGTCAAGTTCAGCTTGGAGGGTTTCCAATCCATTTAAGTTCAATCTAAATACGAATTCAATCTTACCTGGCTTATTTGACATTCCTAGTTAGCCAAACGTTAAAAAAAAAGGAAAAAAACAAAGTGTGTGCACTTTGGCTTCCAGAGAGCAAGAAGGATCGAGGTCTAGAATATACCAATTAATAGGTAACTTTATCCCTTCAAGCACTCTTACTAACATAGAGACTTTGTGGGTCATATATTAGTTTTGTTTAGTGGCCCCCATAGAAGAGAAGATGAGGGAATCAAAACTCCGATGGTTCGGCCACGTGAAAAGGAGAAGTACGGCCGCCCCAGTGAGGAGATGTAAGTTGATCGACCTTCCCGGTGGTAAGAGAGGAAGGGGTAGATCGAAAAAAAATTTGGACGAGGTGATTAGAGAGAACTTGAAAGTAGTGGGTTTAACGGAGGACCTGGCTCAGGATAGGAGGCTGTGACGGGATAGGATTAGAATCTTAGATGGTAAAGAAGCGACTCTATAGTTGTCAGTAGCTGCAGTGGCTTGGTGCTAGTAGGGGTCTGTCGTGCTCGTATGCAGGTTGTGCTTTTTTTCTGGGAGTGACGGCAGATGCTTAACGTGGAGTGTTGAGGTACGTTCTTTCAGCTCTCTTTCAGCTTCAGCTTCTTTGGTACTGTTTTTCCTTTTCAAATGCTTCGCAAGCACTTTCCTCTTTAAAACTTTTTCACAAAATCTTTTTCGTGGGTCTTCTGGAATCAACCTCTCTATGGGTAGGAATACCGGTAGAGGTAAAGTTGCCTACAGTTGGATCTCCTCAGATCCCGCGAAAGCAGGATCCACACTGGGAGGTGGTGGTGTTGTTGTATATTAGTTTTGTTTATTAATAAATCATTTTTCCCAACAAAGGTACGGATCTCCAAAAAAAAAAAAGAAAAAGAAAAGACGCTTGTTTTAAAAGTCCATCAGAAGTTGCCCGTCAAACTCGAAGTGCTCCTGTTTGCGCAATGCATGTTGTCATCAGTATTACCTTGGTTTTTATACGCTCAATTTGTTGCTGTTGATGGTGTTGGGTTTTTTGGTTGGCTTTAGAGATCGACGTGGCTTTCTTGGGTTCCCATTTTTCACGGTGGTTACGAGTTTGGTGATGCCATTATATTTTGAATTAAGGTCTTGTTTTTTTTGGATTAATTTTAATATACTAATTTTAATTCATTTCAACCTACTTCAACTCACTTTTACTATTTTAATCAAGCTTAATTGATCCCATAAAAAAATTCAACTCACTTCAACCTACTTCAATTCACTTCAACTTACCTTAACATACTTTACCATTTTACCCAATCCAATTTACCTACGAAAAGAACAGGCCCGTAATTTATAGCCACAAGTAAAACCATCTAAAATTCCAACTAGGCAACACTCTACATATTGTGTCATTGTGTAAGCAAC